>CAHIKZ030003632.1:2615000-2630000 GCA_903632075.3 Acanthosepion pharaonis | reverse complement strand
AAGTAAGATATTTGTATCGAAACAAATACTTTATCCATAAAGAGTATATGATTGTCGAAGGCAAATATAAAAGTTAATTGAAAATAATCGGACATGTATAAAAACCTTCAGAAATGATTGAGATATCTAGTTCAGGGATAGTGCGGAAAACTAGTCTCCGATTGTAGTGACCAGCTTTAGAAATACCTCATTTTTGAGTTGAACCTGCCTTGTTACCTCGATGCTATCTCATATCTCAAGGACACATGGCACAGTAGATAAAGGCGTTAGTTAGATCCAGTGACAGCACCCTAAGAGTGTGAGTTCAATACCCAGTTAAGGCAGTGGAGAACTTTCAGAGGGAAAATTAATAGGAGATAACTGATAACTGACATCCATTTAACATGTCTACCCCAGTGGGCGAAATCAGTTCGACAATCCAACCACCTGAAGAAGACCGGAGCGTTCAACGGCCGAAACGTTGTAATAAATATGGCGACAAATATGAGGTCAATAGTCCGAATAATGTAAATAATGTATCTTAACGGAATAGTCAAGAAAAAAACGCAAGATGTGATTTTTTTTGTTAAAAGTATTAAGTATCGCATATTTTTACGCTGTCAGCGTGTCAATTCAACACATTTTCGGTTCCATGACACCCAGGACAGTTCTGTATAAATAACACGAATATATCAAATGCTGCCATTCCATTATATTAATAATATATTATGCAAAACCAGCGGGAATCTATGGAAATTCCACAGAATTGGGTTTTTTTTATTCTTTACATTGTCGTCCTACAAAACAGTGACCTTAGTATGCACGTGCAAGTTTATCTTCACACTGCCAATGTTAACTTTAAGATTTTACTTAGCTCTCTGCATCAGGTCATGTATGTAAAATAGCTAAAATAAAATGAAAAAAAAATGTGCTCAATACGTCAACATTTTTTCAGAATGGATTTCATGACGTGCATTTTCTTTACTCATGTATAGCCCGACCCGTAGAAATTACACATTTTTCTCCTACGTTTTGAAACTAATGTCAGACTGGCATATTTCATAATGCTATATCGCTTCAGTGGTATTACGGTGGCGTAATGGATTGAGGCCCGGGTTGAGGAATCGGAGAGTCGTGTTCGAGGTGTGGCACAAGACCGGAAGTAAAAAGTTCTTTACATTTACTTCCTTTTTACATTGGAAAGGTATGAATTTCTTCTCGCCCAAGCTATGGATGAATAACAGGGTTAACTATGTTCTAGAATCTTGTGTGACAACTGAATTCAAACCAGCATGCGGAGAGCTGGACGCCATCAGATTATCTCTTCTAAGACACGCCACTTGTATATTTGGTGCCTTTACGACTCGAAAGAGTTACAAGACTTGTAACCGTGATATCATTTCACTGAAGCAGGCATTAAACACAGTGAGAGCGTTGTCGACCTCTTTCTTTTTTTTCCTTTCCTTCATTTTTTTCCTTTCCTTCATTTTTTACTCCCTTCTTTTTATAGTTTTTCTAGACAGAAATCTTAGGGATTTACTCTGTCTACTGCTGATATAGCTAGAATTTGCAACCAGAGCACAGGCAATCTTTTATAGGGTATAATAACAAAATTGAAGGAAGAACAAAGAGAATCGTAATTTGATTACAGTAATATAAATTGTTATATAGTATATAATAGTAATCTAATACCAATTTAATTGTATCTTTTTTATACTAGAAATCATTTAATACAGACTTAGAGAGTTACTAAAAATAGTAATTATGAATATGGTGTGTGATGTGAATGAAGGGAAGGAAGGAAGGAAGGAAGGAAGGAAGGAAGGAAGGAAGGAAGGAAGTAAGTGATGATTATTTGGATGCGGGGGATAGGTAACGATTGTTCCTTGACGAGTTCGAATTCCGGTCGAGTTCGTTGCATTCATTTACACGCAAATACATTTGGGAGAATTATGAATCCATCACCTCTGTCCAAGCTACGGATTAAATATTAGGACTTGTGTCAGGAAAATGTTTATTATTCTCTCAAAATATTGGTAATGAGGAGGAAAGGATCTTGTTGTGAGCTAGAGGAAGGGGGGGACGTGATCGCCTACGTCCAGAAAGTACATGGCACATAAAAAAGAAAATAAATACGACTTGGGAGCCTCTAATTGAGGAAAAAACAAAACAAATGACAGCATATCTTCAACAACAGCAGCAGTAATCAAGATTGACAGGCGTTCAGCTGTACTAATCAGCAGTCAGATTAGGTTTAGAGTTACAAATTCACTTTCTTTATTTTTTATGCCGCTTGTCCCATCAGGGCGTAAGCAATCATGGCTCTCCTCCTCCCTTATTCCTTTGTAGCTCTCAGTAAGTTTTGTCCCTTTGCTACTTCCCCCTCCCAGGCCATATTCTGTCATTAAGCCCGCTAGGTATATCAAGCGATATTTTACCTTGTCTCTTTTACCCTCTATTCGACTTGTGAGTATCAGATTCTCCAAGCCCCCTTTCCGATTACGTGCCCCAGAAATTGCAGCTTCCTACACTTGATGCTAAGTATAAGCCTCCTCCTTGTTTACATTCTCTCCAAAACCTCATCGTTGCTCAAACGCTCGGTCCATATCCTTAGCATCCTTTTGTAAAACCATACCTCCGCCACCTCGAGTCTCTTCTTCATCTTTGGGGAGACCGTCCAGCATTCGATGCCATAAAGGAGGACAGATGTCACGTAACTGCGCAGTACTCTTTTCTTTGTTACCAAAGAAAATCCTCCTGTCTAGTAATACTCTTTTTTTATTCGCTGTTACTAATTCTTTTTATTTCTTTTTTTCTAATTTTTTCTTTTTAAATGAAGTGCAAATAGTCTACCCTTCTTTTATATTTTCGTTACAAAAATTTGTTTGAATATAAGCTCTTTTGAATTTTCATAGATGTCTCGGACGCTAACTCAATTCCTGGTTCCAAGTCGTGAAGCGTTTCGACTTCTTTATGAGGTAAATGGTCATATTAGCACTGCCCCGCACCTCGCTGGGTCTTGGGATTTTAAAATCTAGCATAGTATATGTCCAACAAAAGAAAAAAATGCCACTCCTTGCCTTACTTTACAGGTGAAGATTTCTTCCTGTCGCCAGCCTAACTTGTATGTATCTCTTTGTATTTCATTCTAAATCATTTTTTTACAAATTAACTACAGATTCTCAATCCAATGGTTCGTGGACTTGGGGAGAGTACTTGTGAGTTCAATCCCTGGACCGGGCAGTGTGTAGTTGAATTCTCTGGAAACAGACGAGAAATAACCTTGTAACATGAAAATATTGACTAAACAAGTTATCCCTAGACATGGACAGTGAAATGAGATCAGTTTAAGGCCCTAGATTAAATAAAGAGTTCGGAATTCTCTGTAATATTTCTATATAATCTATAATAGTTCTAAACACGGATTCAAAATCAGTTACTGGATTTGGTCTTGTTTTTTTTTGTTTTTTGTTTTTTTTGTTAACTTCAATGGGTACTTTTTTTAATTTAATTAGGCATATTATCTGTCTTTGTACTATAAAATACAAAATCAGATAGGAGAAATTTTGGAGCCTTCCCGGTAGATCTGCATTTACAATACTGGTTTTCATTTGACATCGAACATAGACCACTGACAAAGGTGAGACACAGTTGTTAAAAACGCTTTTTTTTGGCATTGACATTATCCATAAATGTCTACCAGTTCTTATTTACAGATCGCGAGGCCAATACCGGGCTTCCATAACCATCTTAAAAAACTATCCAGCAGAAACATATACACTTGCTAGCCGGGGATTTTGTGCATATATATATATATATATATATATATATATATATATATATATATATATATATATATATATATATATATATATATATATATATATATATATATATATGGAATTTATTGAGCATTTCCACTTGGTGTAATGGTTAACAAGCTTTTCTCGCTGAAACAATTGCAATTGAATAGTGAGTTCTAAACACACTGGGTGCCCCATACATTCGGCTGTGTGCCACATATAAGCTACGCTTAGAAAATAACATTAAGGGCACCTCGGCGTGGTGTAATGGTTAGCAAGCTTGTCTCGCTACATCAATTACGACAAAGTAGTGAGTTTGATCCACACTCGGTGCTCTATACTTTCTGCCTTGTGCCACATCTAAGCGACGCTTAGAAAATCATTTGAGGCACTTTGAGGCGATGCAACGGTTACCAAGATCTCGCCAGAACAATTATGACTGAGAGGTGAAGTCGATCCTCATTGGGTGCCCCATACTTTCGGTCTTGTGCCACACCTAAGCTACGCTTAGAAAATCACTATATGGATTTTATATGATAAGCCTTGATAGATTTTATGAATTGTCAGTTTGAAATCTCCATGTGGCAAAGAATCTCCAACAATAATATGAACAAGAAAGGACTCTTTTGTTTGAAAACGAACAAATATCTATCCGTTCAGGTGTTACAATGTAATCAACACATTTTCCCCAACGCGGTGTTGGTGTCATTTGAAGGAGTGAAAATCGATTCATCCTTTTAGTGTACAGTCCGTTTGAGTTCCTCTAGACGGAGGGGAATCAGAAAGTGCATCATTTCAACAGGGAGTGAAGGTCGAGGTCAAACCAAAGATCAAAACCCGAGAATAGTTTTGCATTCAAGTCGAATTCTTTCAGAGAATCAGCAGGATTAAGAACGAATTTAAATAGAGACCTAACGTAGCACGGATCTCAGAATACTATCTTTAATGGCCTAAAATGTCTTCATCAAAATTCCGTACATAATACTATTTGAAATCTATTTCTATTCGAAGGCAAAGTAAATATATTAGGGTATTCGGAAAGTAATTTTATTTTATTAGAAAAAATATAATAGCAAGCTAAATTTATATAAATATTATTTATGTAATGTGATCATCATTTTCAGTAAATGCAATTCAATAGGATGGCAACATTTCGATTCCACTTTTAAAGGAATCTGAGTTTTCGCCGAAAAAATTTAAAAACGTATTTTAAACTTTTTGTTTCTGTATCTGTGTATATTTCTGAGATGAGGTATTTACATTATTCGGACTATTGTTCTCATATTTGTCGCCATATTTATTACAACGTTTCGGCCGTTGTACGCTCCTGTCTTCTTCAGGTGGTTGGAATGTCGAACTGAACTCTTTATTTCGCGCACTGGGGTAGACTGTTCTAGTTCTACGTGCCATATTTAATAGATGTCAGTTATCAGTTATCTCCAGTCTGAAAGTTCTCCACTGCCTTAACCGGGTATTGAACTCACACTCCTGTCACTAGAACTGACCAACGCCTTTATCCACTGTGCCATCCTTGAGGACATCTGTGTATGAATTTCTGGGTATTATAAACCTAATGTCTTCAGCAACCATTTTTTACCAATGCTCATATTGCAATTTTTGCTGTTATCATTGCATTGTTTTTGTTTCTAAATGTTTTCGCAGTTATGAACGATTTCTAATGATCGTAGCAATAAAAAGTTGTTGGTAATAATATATGATGAGAAGGTAGAAAGCGTACAAACATCTTATTAAAACGTTTCAATTTCATTATGGCATTTGTTTTACAGTTTCCCCTTGAATTGTCACGCTGGGAAATAACTAACATTCATCTTACTTTAACCGATCAAGATACGGAAAATAAACCTCTACAATGATGGTCTGTCCATATTCCAGTAGCTCCTAAGGGACGGCATTTTTTTTTATATTCCATACGTCACAAAGTAAGGATATATGTGTATATATTGCTGGTTCTGGTATTTTCACTGAGCCTCATTTTGTGTGTGTGTTTTATAACCTGTAAAAATGGGATGAAAAAATAAAAGGTTGACATTCTTTGTTAACATGACCACTACAAAGATGGAAACTTCGGTTTGATTTTCAAGCGAAGATCTATTAAAAACCCACATTAATTGTTTGCAAGTCTTCCTACTTACAATCTGAAAGACACCATAAACAGTACGCTACTATAGGCGTAAGTATATTTGGAATAAACTAAGATCTTCTCAAGATGGAAGGAATAGGATTCTATAAGTGAGTCATATATGAAAACCTCATGTGCAACAGTAAAGAACCCAAGTAAGATGTAATATATATATATATATATATATATATATATATATATATATATATATATATATAGGTGTGTGTGTATTAATCGGTTTTTGTTTTTAATCCAATATATTTTTATTACTTCAAACGTTATTTTAGTGGATTACGATTTTAAAAAGTGTCTATCTTACTGCACATTCGAAAAAGATTTAATAAAGGAAATGTGTCCTCCGACAGGGTTCGAACAAACATCCTAACTTCGTAGGAAGACCCACCGTCTGATCCAAAGTGCTTGATTTTGTTTATTTATTTTTATGTTATTTATTTTTATTTATTCTATTCAGTTTTCGATTTTTAAGTAACTTAGTAAAAAATGTTTTCATGTCTGTATTTTTGAGATGAGTTCTGATCGTTTATTTAATAGTTAGTTTTGGTCGGCGAACATAATTATAGGTATTTTTCTCCAAGCAGATTTTCACTTTTGGGATTGATTGTTGTAGGATGATATTCTTTTCTCTATTTTCCATATTTTTGATGTGGTTTGTTTTTAATTTTCCATATATACTTGGAAAACATATACTGTTATTTTATGTAGGACAAATCAATAAAATTCCAAATTGGTTAGTCTAATAAAGATTTGTTAATACAAATAATAAATATAATGATAACAACAATATTAAACATAAATGAAGAGATTTTAAATACAGATAAATATTAAAATTAAAAAAAAAACTGAGAAAGATGATGTATGGATGCAAAAGATGTTAATTTAAATTTATAAATGTTGTATACATCGGGAAGACAATCATAGATCTAACTAAAAAACGTAAAAACGAGTGATACTCAAGATAAACACGCATATACACATAAATACTACACAAACACACACACACACACACACACACACACACACACACACACACACACACACATATATATATATATATATATATATATATATATATATATATATATATATATATGGATGCATGTACAGTTATATTTGCTAGCACCCATATAAACAAAAGTGTGCACCAGAAAAACAAAACAAAAAACAAAAAAAAACAACGTTTTTAGGCAATTTTAAATTTGTTCATATGTCTACATTTGAAAATCAGTTCGTTCATTTGATTTAACAACAGGTTAGTATTTCTGTATTTTATTATTGCAAATTTTATCTTGTATGCACAGATTGCATCTATCCTGGAAGTTGTTTGGGGTTTGAGACCGATAGATGATATCACAATTGAATTGTTGGGTGACACAACTCTCTTTAATATTTCAATAATTATTAGATAGAGCAGTGTTGTATCTTAAGGAAGCATCGAAGAAAGAATGTCGGTGACTGAAGAGTCTTTGTTTCCAATTTCCAACGGATATTCCGATGTATGTTTTTTTTTGTCATTGATGTTTTCTTTAGGAAAAATGTTAGCTTGGTATACCACATTTTCTTAATTAGAGATACCTCCAACTGGGCAGTTGGTCCCGGTTCTACAGTTAAAAGAGGGGTTGTTTTCTTTTGTTTTGCTTCCATGGAATGCTTTTAGTGTTTGGCTGTTGTGTGTGTTAATAATGTTCTGTATGTTTTTGGTGCAGAAGAACTACTTTTGTGAGATTTTATATTGACAATTTTTTGTAAAGGCTTATATTGATTAAAGTGTTTGTCGACAAAATTTAAGGAATGTCTGCCAACATTTACATTGGATAGCCTACAGAAATGGGCGGGTGAACCATATTGTCCTCCTTCTGTTTGTGATTCTACTCGCTTTATTATTTTCCAAAGTTTCCTCGTAAACCAATTTTTGTTTGAAATTACATTTGCTGAAGGCTTCGTCATAAGTTATTTTGTTGTCATTATTTTTTTTTAAAGATCATTTATTTATTCTAGTGTTTACAGTGTAAAGGATTTGGTTAATCTTTGAGTTTGGGTGATTGGAGTTTATATTAATGTAATTAAGAGTTAGATTTTCTTTCGGCATTGAGTTATAGCTGTTATTAGAGAGACTGAAAGGGACATCTAAAAATCGACAATCTTAGGTTAGATGAGATTCAATTATGAAACCTACGAATTGGAAAGCTCTTATAAATTTCTTCTGTGTTCTAGATGATAGAGGACTATTCCTATTTGGGAAGTAAGTAATTCCACCATCTCTGAAAACATCGCAAATAGTAAAAATGAGACCATTACATGAAGCATTTGAGCGGAAACTACATTTGGATAATATTTGTAAGGAAGCTGTCTACCTTTACTTGATGTAACCTACTAATATTACGCCCAGTTCACTGAACATCATATGGATGTAGGGGAAGGAATTTCGTTGCTGAAAATTAGATTTTTGAAGTTTTGTAACTAAAATCTATCATAGAATGTTTTTCATATCTTCTGTATGCTATGCATTCAAAATCATGGGATAGGTAATTATTAGCTCTGAGGAATAAATGCAAATCTTATGAGCAGGAATTAACTGTATTGAATCTAAATATATTTTCATTATTGTACCAGAGAAACAGATTTAAAATCAAGAAAAAAAGCAGTTGTTGTTGTTGATGAGTTTATGGAGCGTTATTATACAAGGATCATTCTGAAATTGACTTCTGTCTACACCAATGAAATCTAAAATATACAGAGAACACAACCTTGTTGGATAGAGAAAGTTTTAAGTAAGACAAAAAATAATCTCTATTTGAATATTTGGTATTAGAAATGAAGTTTTGGAATATGATTCAAAGGGGGAAAATGTCATAATTTTTACGAGTTGTGATTAGTGTAACCTGAATGATTGATTTTTTATGAATTGCTGGTAACTGAACCAATTATAATGCAACCGAACAAGCTATAATACAAGTGTTGGTAGCATTTTATCTAATTAAATTTGCAATTAAGAATTGTAAATAGCAATGCTATTTACGATAGCATTGGATCATTTACAGGGTTTAAGAACATATTCAGAATATGGAAAACAATAAAAATAATAATGTGAAAATAAGATTTTAGAGATAATGAATACTGAATGGATATTCTTGTTCATTAATATATAAAAAGCAAAGATATATTTTTAGATTCGTCAAAATTAATAGAATCGATTCATTATGGTTGAAATGAATAACAATCTGACAGTCCACTTTTGATTTGTTCTGTTTGAGTCATAGCTTGTGATATAGGATTTTGTTTTCTGTTTACACCAACATATTAATTAACCTAAAAAAAATTATACTTACTAAAATTCATATCAAATTTTCCCAGAGCGAGGACATTCCATTGGACTGCGGTTAGGTTGACGTTTGCGATCACCCTAAATGTTGTCGACTCGGGTACGCTATTTTAAGTGTGGGTTCTACATTCTCGCTCACCCCGATAGACAAGCCAAAACGGATTTTTTAACCTTTATCACTATATATGTGACTTCATTCGCTGTGCAAAAAACTGTCCTGCCATTGAAGTTGACTCTGATCCATGAATTTGAATTTTTTTGAATTTCATACTTGTGTTGTCATATCCTGCTATGGCAACAGAAAAAAAACACGTTTTAGTGAAATTGACAATAAGCATAAGAGAATTAATATTAATAATGCAGAGTGCTAAATGTTAAATGACAAAAATTCCTTGTAAAACATCTAACATCATCCGCAATTATGAAATGGATGGGGATAACTCCTTGATTTTTGGTAATGTTGCATGGCATACTAAACAAACTTTGATTTAAAATTCATAATTTCAAAAGAGTGCCAAAAATTTTATAATTTCTTGGGGTGAATTAATATTTTCAATAAGTAACTTTACATTTTTGGGGGTGAATTAAAAGAAAAGACCCATGATATATATTAGAATCCTATTTAGAATGCATGAGAAATGTTCCATTCACCCTGGTCTGCTGAACCACGATTAGCAGACGTATTCCTTTGCGTCGCGAGCTAGACAGGGTAGCCAATAGCCAAAAATCACCGACCCGCGCATGGTTTGCCGAAGAAAAATAAAAAAAATAAACCTGAGATAAAAGATGCCTCAAGCATATCTCATGCACGGACATTTTTTTTTATCATCTTCGACTCTCGTGACAAATTGCAAACTTTATCTCCCCTACAAAAACCGTTGTTTTTCTTGACGTATTTTTTAGTTTGTGAAAGATAGTGAGTTCGCAGTATGAGAATCTATAAGTTGAATCTCTTTAACCTTTTATTTTTATTTTGCCTCTTGGACTTTTACGAATTGTGATTTCTGATTACTGTACAAACTTTCTTTCCTGCCTTCTGGATTTGTGACACTGACTTTTTGCCATCCTTCTTGTTTTGGACAGCTGTTTACAGATTCAGGCAGGAATTGAACATCCTCACCGAGAGACTACACCCAACCCTCGCCAGCCGCTTCTGTCAAAAGGGAGATAATCGTCTTCTCCATCCCTATAATGCGAATGGGAGTTAGTGCTAAATTAGTCCCATTGTATTTCATGTCAAAAATGTTTCCAGGATTAGTAATATTGATAGGGGAGGAAATATGAACGTTACTAGCTAGTCATAGTAGAGAAATTGATAAAAACGAGTCACTTATTCATTGTAAGTGATTTTGAACGTAATTCCGTCTATTGTACTATATGGGTTCGCTGCCCAAGTGGCGGGTGTTGATTGTAGGAATGTCATCCAGAAAATAACCTTTCCTAATTCGTTACTGGTAGAATTTAGCAAAACGCTCCCTGCGTATAGATTTTTACAAAGCAGACTTATGTCACTGAATCACTTATGTATCACACCCATTTTGTTTTTACGCAAACCACAAAAATGGATGTGAACAAAGTAGGACTGTAGATAATGCGTTTCAATTCAAGCAAAAATTATGTTAAAAGCTATGTTGCAAGGGGTGACAGCTTAACTCTCAAACCAAGGACGAGAAAAGCGCCATTAATATGCCAGTTGATGGAGAAGAGATTTTTTGTCGTACTTTCTCTATCCAACAAAGTGATGTTCCCTGCATATTTTAGTTTCCTTTAGAGTAGACAGAAGTCAATTTCAGAATGGCCCTTGTGCAATAACGCTCCATAAACTCCTGAACAACAACAACTGCTTTTTTTCTTGATTTTAAATCTGTTTCTCTGGTACAATAATGAAAATATATTTAGATTCAATACAGTTAATTCCTGCTCATAAGATTTGCATTTATTCCTCAGAGCTAATAATTACCTATCCCATGATTTTGAATGCATAGCATACAGAAGATATGCAAAACATTCTAAAATAGATTTTAGTTACAAAACTTCAAATATCCAATTTTCAGCAGCGAAATTCCTTCCCCTACAACCATATGATGTTCAGTGAACTGGGCGTAAAATTAGTAGGTTACATCAAGTAAAGGTAGACAGCTTCCTTACAAATATTGTCCAAATGTAGTTTCTGCTCAAATGCTTCATGTAATGGTCTCATTTTTCAAGACTGACATAAAGCAAGGTCGAGCTTGGTCAGAACCTAGATGAGTGACCTCTTGGGAATACTGTAAGCTTGATGAGCGCGTGGTGTAATCATCAGAGAGCAAAGTTCCAATTCCCGTTGCACGTACTCTTGGGAAAGTTATGAACCCACGTCTTCTCACTCCAGTTATCGATTAATTAGTAAGATTTGTATCACTAAACCATTAATATATATATATATATATATATATATATATATATATATATATATATATATATATATATATATATCTAACAGTATTTAGTGACTATATATATATATTCGATAAAAAACGAATTGAGTTCTCCCAGTCACTGGCGTGTTTATCTAAAAATAAATACGTTTAACTTCAACTTCATCTCTGCCGTGCGCCAATGGCTTAGGGGTAGATTCTCTGACTGATACCAAATCAGTCGGATTTCGGATTGAGACAATCTGTCTAGAAACTCAAAAACTATATATATGCTCTACCTTGTATTGAGAACTCTTTTAAGAATAGTAATTTTGGTTATTGGAATTCATTCCATATACACCAATCATATACTTATGTGTGTGTGTATATATATATATATATATATATATATATATATATATATATATATATATATATATATATATATATATATAATGGTGTTTATATAGGAATATTCTAAAAAATGGATAAATACGTTTTTGAATCAAAAACCTCTGAATTCAGTCAGTTTTATCAGTATTAAACGATCATGTCACACACTTTAAATCTTAGTAAAAATAAGTAAAATTTGTGACTTCATAATTTCATTGTTATCACATTGGTACAGGTAAACTAAAGTAATTATTTGTTTTTAAAGTCATCTTTATTTTAAATGTATCTGAAAATTATATTTCCATTGACCTACTGACAGATTCAACTTCATTCAATAAATATTTGTTTAGAAACTAATCGTATTTAATTATTAAATTTCGTTCTTTGTTTTTGTTGATTTTATATATTCCAGTTCATTTTATTTTAATAATCACATGAATTCTAGTGTTACTACATTGGAGATATTTTGGTAGATAGAAATACAAACTGTTCTTTATCGTTCTCAGTTCAATATTTTTAATTTTGTTCTAAAACTGCATTTTGAAGATTATATATGTAAACTTATGTTGTGGTTAATATCTCTGGTGGGGAAATGTTATCCATCCCTGTCGCACGTCTCTGTTTAATGAATAAAGAGCAATTAATTTAGTGCGGATATGAGCCTTCTAGTCTGACAGGTTATTGGTACTTTTTCTGTTTCTATTGTACAATTCATAAGAATAGTCTAGTTACAAATATGGTCTCTTACTTTAAAATCAAATCATCTCAGTATCATAGTTCTTTTATTTTAGCTGCCGAAAAGTCCCTTCAGAATTTCGCATTCATGGCTCTCTACAACATCCCATCTTTAGTAGCTGTCAGGTTTGTCTTTTCGTAATATTTCGCAATCCAGAAAATTATTTTTTATAAATGGATTGAAGAAAGTTTACAAAGCATTTAGGGGTTATTTAAGGCCAGAAAATATTTTTTTAAATGTAAGAAATTTGCGGGGAGTAACCGTAGCCTTCACTATATCTTTTGCGTGTCAAACTCTTCATTATTTTCAATTGTCTTTTTCAGAAATTAATTATAAGCATTATTTTTTCCAGATTTTTCTTAGAATGCCCTCGTTACACACATGTTCACTTCAATGGATGCAAGCATCCTTGTGTAAAACCACATTCCTGTTTTTTCATCTCATTTCTATATCTGTGAGAAGATAATCCAACATTTGCTGATGGCTGATAGGAATGATAGTTTACAACTCCATCTTTGTTTCTTGCTAACTTTTCCTGTTTACTTCGTTTGTAGAAGACTGCATTGTTTTCTAGAAGACTACATTGTTTTTAGAAGGCTACATAATTTTTTAAGGGCTACTTTGTTCATTGTTTGTAGAAGTCTACATTAATTTCTAGAAGACTACATAAATTTCTAGAAGACTACATAACTTATAGAGGTCTACATTGTTTTCTAGAAAACTACATTGCAGAAGACGACATTGTTTGTAGAAAGCTACATTTGTTTCAGGACTACATTGTTTGTAGAGGAACGCATGGTTTGTAGAAGTCAACATTTGTTTTCTAGAAGACTATATAGTAGAAGACTACATTGTTAGTAGAAGAATACATTGTTTTCTCGAAGAGTACACAGAAGATTATATTGTTTGTCGAAGATTATATTGTCTGTAGAAGGCTACATTATCTGTAGAAGGCTACATTGTTTGTAGAAGACTACACTATTTTCTGGAAGACTACACTGTTTATAGAAGTCTATACTGTTTTTCTACAAGACTACGTTGTTGATAGTAGAGTACATTGTTTTCTACAAGACTACATTGTAGAAGACTAAATTTTTTATAGAAGTCTACATTGTTCGTAGAAGGTTTCATTGTAGAATACTAAATTATTTTCTCGAAGAATACATTATCTGTATAAGGCTACATTGTTTATAGAAGGCTACGTAGTTTTAAAGAAGACAATATTTGCAGAAGGCTACATTTTTGTAGAGGCCTACTTAGTTTGTAGGAGACAACATTGTTTCCTAGAAGACTACACTTGTAGAAAACTATATGGTTTATAGAGGAATACATTGTTTGTAGCGGTCTACATTGCTTGTAGAAGACTAAATTGTTTTCTAGAAGACTACATTTTTGTAGAATTCTACACTGTTTCCTAGAAAACTATATTATATTATATTATAGCTTGTACAAGACTACGTTGTTTAAAGAAGGCTACATTGTTTTCTAGAAAACTTCATTTTTTGTGGAATTCTACATTGTTTTCTAGAAGAATACATTGTTTGTTGAAGACTACATAGTTTGTAGAATGTTTCTAGAAGACTAGGTTTTCTTGTAGAAATTTACATTGTTTGTAGAATACTACATCGCTTGTAGAAGGCTACATTGAATTGTAGAAAGCTACATTTTAGAAGAGTACATTGTTTGCAGAAGACGACATTGTGTGTAGAAGAATATTTTCTACATTACATTTTTTATAGAAGACTAAATTTTTTCTTGGAAAATACATTGCTTGTAGAAGACTACATTGGCTGTAGAAGGCTACATTTTTTGTAGAATGCTAAATTGTTTATAGAAGGCTACATTGTTTTCTAGAAGACGACATTATTTGTAGGAGCGTACATTGTTTGTAGAAGACTATATTGTTGGTGGAAGACTAAATTGTTTCTATTAAGCCAAATTGTTTCCTAGAAGACAATCTTGTAGAAGACTACATTTTTTGTAGAAGACTATATTGTTTTCTAGAAGAGTACAATTGTTGTAGAAGATTACATTGTCTGTAGAAGGCTAAATTGTTTGTAGAAGCTAAATTGTTTCCTAGAAAACTACATGATTTGTAGAAAACTATATTGTTTGTAGAAGGCTACATTGTTTTCTAGAAGACTACATGGTTTGTAGAATATTACACTGATGAAGTCTACATTGTTTGCTGATGACTACATTATTTGGAGAAG
>CAHIKZ030003632.1:2565000-2610000 GCA_903632075.3 Acanthosepion pharaonis | reverse complement strand
TATCTGGAATGAACTTGAGACTCAACAGACGTTCATAGAATGGAGACGCATTGAAAGTTAAACTGTTCATCGAGACTGGTGAAAAATCGGGGTCTGCACGGCGATGAAGCGATAATGACTTGTTTTTTTTTTGTTTTTTTTTTAGATACGGAAAGCTATCAGTGAGTATTTCCGCATCGATTTTTGTATAGTTATGTGATATAAGAGGTCAGTTGTTACGGTCATTTTGATTAGACTGGGAATCGCATGTTATTGGGCATATGTGACACTCAGCGACGCGGCATCCATGGCAAACAATGGTTGCGTTGCTCTTTCTCGTATGCTATTTTTATCCTCAATGTATATTCTCCATTATTTGCTTTGCTTAGTAAATATATAGGTGGCCTGTTGTAGAGTGATTTTAAATAAATGATGCTGTCAGACGATCAATTATATTTTGAGTTCGATCCATATTGTGTACCCCGATACTAGATACATGATCCAGTTCGAACTTTGTAAATATCTCGTGAGACTTTGTGCGGTGTTGATTATGGCTAATGTTGTGAATTGTATTCAGAGCAGACGGCCTGTTCGCTGGTTGTGCTAGAGCTTTTGTAGACTATAGTAAATATTTGTCAAGATTAATGACAAATAATTACCTATTTGTATTTGCCGCCACACATAATCAATTAGGATATTTGTTTAGTATGTATAGCCACAGCCTTACTTTAAGTAAATGCAAAATTGCCTCGTATGTAACCGATTTTTACTGATGACGTCAAGGTTTCTTGTGTTAATTTAAAGTGTAAGTAATGCCAAGTTCGTGATAATATTACTTGATTCCTTACACGGAAACGTTCTGCATTTACTGACCGAACTATCAGAGCTTTAGTCCAGTATTATTTCCTTTTCTAGTATTATTGAGATTTGCCTTCCTTAACGTTTTACTGAAGTAGTGTTGATTTTCAACATCTTCATTGATATTATTTTCTCCCCGAGTTACATGTGTTATCCATTTTACTTGTTGCTCTTGTAGAAAGGCTGATGTGATGGGGTTTCTCTTATTTGATACAGTTCTTTTGTTTGCGTCCTCTCGCGTTAGTCCACAATGTCCGAATTAGGGTGATCTTCACTAAGCCCTACAGTTTTAAGCCATAAGTTCTAAGCTATTTTAAATGTTTGCTCTGAGAATGCGGTTGTGTACATCTGGCAGTTTAGATGTTTCTGAATGTTTTTGACGCGTTGAATGACATCCACACCTAAGTCTCGATCTGAGGCTATTGAAGAGTATGACCCATGTTGTTAGGGTAAAGTTTTGGTTTTGTAAAAACTGGCGCTGTTGTGCGAAACTACCCCAAGCGAAAGCTTTGTTATGTTCAATTTCTTGCTATATTAATGTGAGACGAATCCCCAGTAATAAGATAAAATTAGACTCTGTCATATCTAATCAGGTGATAGACTGAACAAATCATGCATACAAATTAATGCTTTTGAAATACAGTAGATCGACTTATTTTGGTCTTTTTCGTTATTTTATAGTTCTATTCTCTATTGAAAAAAACATCAACCTCAAAATTCATTGAAAATTGTACGCTGATTCCTCTCCAACATTGAGTCACCTTTTTTATCTTCCATTACGGGATTTGTCTCATAAGACCGTAAGTGATTATGTTTCTGTACAGCTTCCTCTTATTTGCTGTTCTGAGTAATATTTGGTCTTACACCAATCCACTTCTCCCTTGTCCTTCCATGCATTCACACAAATTTGTTATGTAGGTTACTCTTGATTTCCCTTATTTCTGTTGCCTTTATTATGTCCTGTGGGTGTTAAATTCTCTCGGTCCACTTTCTTCAATATATGCCGCAGCTGTCTCCTTCCGACTGTAGGGATGCTTTTCCCTGTTATTCTTATTTCTCTTTGAACTTGTTCACGTGTTCTATCTATGGAATTCTGATCATTGATCCTTCAACATTCAAGTTTCTTCTTTCTCTAACTTTAACAGATATAAAGGTGATTAGATATCATAGACTTTCATCCCACCTTTTTTTTTTTTCGATTCAAACAATCTTTTCCGACATTTTAGTAATTTGTTTAGTTTCCTAAGCTATCTGTCACTACTCAAAGTTTCTTCGTACTTCCCGAATCACATTTTCCGTCTTCTTTTATTATGACACGTACATAGTTAAATTCCTGTGTTTGCTTGATTTTCACGTGTCTAGTGAATTAAATATCATTGTCCGAACGACACTCTGATATGGATTCCATGCATGGTAAAAAACACGTTCAGAAATATCTAAAATATCAGCGGTTTCATATCAATGATTAAAAGTGGCTTCAAGCGAAAGAATGCCATAGGTCTTAGCGCGGATCATCGTTTTTCCGAACTGCGTGGGCCGCACTACAAACACACAAATAGTAAACTGTAACAAAATAACAGAAACAGCGTCACTTGGTGGCATTGAAGCAAAGCAACAACGATTAGGTTGGTGCAAAAATAATGACGTAAGAATGTCGTTTTTTGACGTAGAAAAGTACGTCAAAAAACGACATTATTACGTCATTATTTTTGCACCAACCTAATAAAATAGCACATGTAACTCTATAACCAAGATATTCCACATTTTTTTTCAAACAAAGTGTTACATAGGGATAACGTTTGCTGCCGACACTTGAGATTGAACATAGATCACCAGTGAGCAAACACTCTATTTCTATCCTCTATTACTATTCGCATCACTATTTCTACTCTATCCTCTATTACTATACGGACATTTATTCTCTACTCTAACGACTATACTATTTCTACATTCAGATCACTATACGCATTACTATTAGAGCGTGTATTATTGAGCAAGTACTATTAGTGCGAGATTATTCGAAGGCTTCTGACACCAGTATTGTTCGACGGCGTACTTTAGTTGTATCTCCGATTACAAAGTCTCCACTACAACGAACATTACGAAAGTGGCAACGAAGTGTCAAACGAGTGTTCGTTGACATAAGAAAACAAAGTTTAGAAAGAAAACCTCCATTAATACTGGAAAGAACAATAACAGTTACAGAACTTGCCATACACATTTCCTGTAGAAATTGTTAAATATTTAATAAATTTCTAACAAAAGAACCACTGACTGCTCGGTCAATGAATACTGACTATTTCCTTATAATAAAACTTATAGTTATCTTATTACCATAATGCACACCCTGGCAACCATCTATTTGGATGGTAGTGTATATCTATAATAAAAAAAAACGTCAAACTGACATTTAAGTTACACAGTACCAATATCTTGATGTTTATAAAGACATGTTTATTTACTGAGTATAGTATACATTTGGCAGGGGCTACAAGAGTTAGATAACCAATGAGGATTGAATTTAATACATAGCAGTATTGGTCAGCTTGATTAGCCAAAACATTACCCTAAAAAACCGGGTCATTTTCTTGAATAGCTTTATAAGTTCGAGACTTTCATATGCATATCATACATGGCGCCAAAAGCGACCAAGAATATTTAAATTGTCGGCTGTATCCATCCATCCATCCATTTTCTCAGATCAATGAGTAAGGGTGGTTTGACGAATGAAGTCTGAAGATGTTAGTAAAAGTCATCTATCTTCAAACTTCCACCTGCTATAGATATATAATTCCGTCAATAAAAAAAAAATAATTTAGTCCGATGAAATCGTCTAGAGGACGAAACACGTTACATAAAATGATTTAATATCATTCAATATATATATATATATATATATATATATATATATATATATATATATATATATATATATATATATATGTATGTATATGCAAGTATAGGATTGGTGTATACGGAATAGATTCCAATAACCAACAAATACTATTCTTAAAAGAGTGCTCAATACAGAGTAGAGCAAATATAATTATTTATTCGAAAATTATAACATAAATATATTCTAAAATCATTACAAAAATATCCATTTTGTTTCAACAATTTTGCTGTCTTATCAAGTGATGGTGTTGAATATAGAATAAATCTGCATCCTTCTGTAGAACCACATTTATTTTGCTTCAAGTCACTTCATCTATCGAGAATTCACTTCCATATATGAAGACTGATACTAAATAGCAGTTCAATACTCTTGTTTTGTTTTTTTTGAGCGTGTCTGTGTGTGTCTTTCTTTCTTTTCTTTCTTTTTTTTTCGTTTGGTTTGTTTTGTTTTGTTTGACCGTAAATCAATCTCAATGGGTTATTCAAAGTCAACATGATTTTTATTGCTGGTAATTTTTTTTACAAAATGTATTGCTGGCAATTTGTTTTCCAAAAATATATTTCTGGTAATAAATTGTAATTTTTCCAAAAATGTATTGTTGATATTAAAACAGCCGAAACGTTGTGATAAATATGGCAACAAAGATGAGGACAATATTCCGAATAATGTAAATAGTGTACATAATACTTCATCTCAGAAATATAGACAGATGCTGAAGAAGGCTAGAGGATACAAAGGCCAAAACGTTGTGATAAATATAGGAACAATGATGAGGACATTAGTCCGAATAATATAATTAGTGTACACAATACCTCATCTCACAAATATAGACAGATACTGAAGAAAGCCGGAGCGTACAACGGCCGAAACGTTGTGATAAATATAGCAACAATGATGAGGAAAATAGTCCGAATAATGTAAATAGCGTACATAATACCTCATCTCAGAAATATAGACAGATATTATTTTTACACCATCATAGTGTTTTGACCCCCGTTTGGTTGTTAACAATTTGCCCATAACTGAGACCCTGACAGATGCAACTACCACGGGTCAGAATGGACCTGAAAATGACAGCAATTAAGAGGTGGTTTCACACTTCTCAAAAACTCCTGATCAGAGGCTTTGCTGATGGATGTAGTTTATCCTCATACTCAGGACGGTTCTTGGTTTTTAACGATATTTTCTGTTTGTTAATAGTTTGCTTAGCTTTTGGATGGTATCTTTTGCTGTCTTAATTGTGTTTTTGGATTTCTGTGTCGCACTTTCTATTCTCTGTTAATACGAGTTACAGACATCTAACTTGTGCACCTGTTTGATTTGAGAGATATTGAGCTACAGGCTCCAAACAGCATATGTCATTCAAATTAATGTTATAATTACTTTCTTTCTTATCCGATTTTTAATCATCGGTGACATATTCTTGGAATAAATCCTGACAGTGGCTTACCAAATAGGCGACAGAACCCAATAAGTAAATCTTTCACATTTTCATATAACTACACAATTCCCTATTCGATTTTTGGACCTCGATTCCTGGGAAATTACCTGGCATAGAATTTTATCGATTAGGCTACAGAACCAAACCAGTAGATGTCATTCAAAGTGAGTCATATATCTACATATTTGCTGATCCGATTTTTGAACTAGAATATTCTTGGCTGTTTGCCAGATATAAACTGATTTTAGAAGGTGAAGTTGCAAAATCTAAACAACACGTATTGGAATGATATTAATACAATTAACGCATGTAGCTATATTACTTACTATTGTAAAGTTACTTGATTTAGACAAAACATTGCTTATTAAGCTATAAAGATTAACAATTATACGTCTTTAAAATTTAGCCATATATTTATAGTCTCCTACGACCTTTTTTTTCATCGATAACTTACAGTTGGAAGACTTGATATTGACAGCACGAGACCAAATTAGACTACAGAGTACAACCAGCAGATGCTGTTCACATTTCTACAATTTTCCTTTTCCAATAGTTGAATTATCATTCTATATTCTTGTCATAATTTCGAGCAGGACTACGCCCTACCAATTTGTCAGTAGCACTTAACCTAGTGCTACCTGCCCAGTAATCTAGTCATCAGCTATGAAACCAGTTCTTCCACCAGGTTTTGGACTCCATAGATATGTACTCAACTAGTGTGGCAATGACCCAGAATCGCTGATAGGAAAGGTTCCTAGCTTAAAAAAATTGCTAAAAATTGAGCATACCATGTGAAAAAAGGCCTGAAACTTGATGAAAACAAAGATTAATCGTCAAAATATTATTATTAAGAGGAAAGACTTAAATATTTTTTTTTATTAAGCTTTTTTAATCATTTCTAGCATCTTCTAAATTTTGGTTAAAATCTACTTTTCTTGCATTGGCTGATGTGCAAAACACAAGTATGAAAAATTTTGTGGAGAAAAATGAATTATTTTGGAAATTCTTGCTAAAATCAAATAATTTTCCAATTTTAATCAAATTTTCAGAACGTATTCACAGATAAATTTAAATATTTTGTTTTGAAAATGTTTTGTTTTGAAAATGTTTTGTTTTGTTTTTGTAAAATATGTATTTTACATGTCTCCCCTACCTAATTTTATGAAATTTTGAGAAATTAAAAATCCACCCTCTTCATATATATTTGGAAAATTTCAAAATATCAAATTCTCTTTGGCAAACAGAAGCAGCATTTACCAAAAATCTGGTCTGAATTGTCAAATAAATTATGCAAAACAACAAAGAAAATACTAGAAAAATGGAAAATTGAATGTCTTTGACTAGATGCGAGGGTGTCTCGTCAGTATTCTAACGATGTTGTGACAGTATCTTTTTGCTTGATATATTGTCTGAAAGCGGAATTGTTTTTAGCCATTCTATCTCCTCTTTCCAAATCTTATTGAAAGCATATCTCCCAAGCCCAGTACTTGGTGGGGGCCGAGGATTGGCCGATGATTGGCCGATGATTCCTCCCCCGCACCACCAGGTCGACGCTTGGACAATTCCTTATCTACATAAATGACCTTCCTGACGCCGTAACTTCTCAAGTCGGCATCTACGCGGATGACACCACAATTTATTCCTGCCTCAAAAACAAATCTAGTCTCGCTGACAAAACTCACCTGGCCGTGCGTCTCGGAAAGGACCTCCAATCGATTGTGAACTGGAGCATGAATTGGCTGGTCAACTTCAACGCTTCTAAGACAAAACTGCTCTCTATTAATCACCACAGAGAGCCTTCCCTTCCCTCCATTAGAATGTCTGACGCTCAACTTCTCGAGAGTAACTCTCTGCGGCTTCTCGGTCTCACGTTGACTGCTGACCTGAGATGGAATAAATATATCGAGTCAATTGCCTCGTCCACTGCGAGGAAAGTTGGCTCCCTGAGCCGCGCTAGGAAGTTTTTTCTCCCTGAGTCGATCCTCCAGATATACAAATCCACAATCGCCCTTGCATGGAGTATTGCTGCCATATATGGTCTGGCGCACCTTCTGTTTGCCTCAGGGTTCTTGATAGGCTCCAGAAGCGGATATGCAATATGGTTGGCCCTGCCCTGGCGTCTCGTCTACAGTCACTTTCTCACAGACGCACCGTCGCCTCCGCCTGTCTGTTCTACAAATACTTTCATGGAAATTGCTCCGAGGAGCTGCATTCGCTGGTTCCCACACTTCATGAATTCAAGCGCCCTACGAGGCTGGCATCTCGCTCTCACCCTTCACTGTCGAAACTCCCTAAATGTAGCCGTCTCTTCTACTCTAATAGCTTCATGTCTCGCACCTCTCGCCTGTGGAACTCTCTTCCCTTCTCCTGTTTCCCTGTGAGTTATAATCTCCAGCTATTCAAGTGTAATGTCAATCGACATCTTCAGTTGCCTTAATCTATCTACTAGCCTCATCCTTTCTTCTATCACTCCTATCTGATCTTCCTATTTTCTGTAACCCCTTGCGTCCTAGTGGCTTCCCGCCTTGCTTGGGGTGAAATGCTTAAAAAAAAACAAAAAAAAAAACAAAAAAACTATGACATTATTTAATTAGACAGGTTTGGAATGAACGTCCACGTGTCCGTAACGAAGGCGAACCTTCAAATTTAAGGACATCGACTGTGATTTGACCGGGTGAGGGATGGCCATGTATATTTGCCAGTGATACGCTCCGGCTTTCAAACTACACACACGATCCATCGCTAAGGATTCTGGGCGAATAGACCAGCTCCCGAAAGTATCTAAATCCTCCTGCTATGCTCCAACTTTACCTGAACCAGATAAAGCCGAAAAATGAAACCCTGCTGCCATATATCTTCCAGAGCATTCCAATCGTCACTTTCCACACTTGATAGAGTCCAAGAGCGACTGGGTGTCCTTGTAAGTGAGAAATTATTCCCTACTCTTCAAACCCTTTCAGACAAAATACAGCATGAATCTCACTGTTCTATCGCTATTTCTATAGACATCTCTATTTGTCATTAAGCACAAGAATAGGACCTCTCCAAAACAAAGTTACATCTAATTTTGACTCGCTTACAAAATTCAATTGACGCAAGAACTGAAACCTACTGGCCATTTAGAGCGCCGTACATTCGTCAGTTGGCTGCACGAGCAAAGAAAAATCGATGAAGATTTTTCGCAAAAAAATCCTCTTTAGTGATGAAATCCATTTTCACCTTGGTGGATTCGTTCATAAGAAGAATTGTCGCATTTGGGCTGATGAAAATCCATATATATATATATATATATATATATATATATATATATATATAATATATTAAAAAAATAAAATATTGACATGTCATTTAAACAGATATATTTACAAAAACTAGACAAAAATATCTGGAAATACTAAAGAGTAAATTTATTCAATAAAATCGCCATTAGCTTCAACCCTGGCCTCCAGACGACTTTGGAATCTCTTACAACTCACACAGTCTCCATATCTTTTTCATTAAGCTCAGGTTGTGGCATCGGTTTTTGAGATTTTCCATTCACTGTTGAACATTGTTGTACGTTAATATAATCCAAATTTATTCTTAACTGCAACGTACCAGTATTAATCAGATTGATACTTTCCTTATTACAAATGTTTCCCAAAAGCTGAAATGACATATGAATCAACTTAATATTGTTAGAAATTGTAAATAGGATTTTGGTAAACTCTGTTACATTGCAAATAATACACAAGTACATTATATCTTCTTTTATACATTATCCAAATTCTCCATTTTGGCATATTATTATTATTATTATTATTGCTTAAAGCAACTTACTAATATTATGCTTATGAGTGGTAATTTCTGTCGCAATTACTTTTCTGTGATCTCAGCTGAAAGCCAAATGAAACGAAAATCAATTTGCTAAACCAGCAACGTTGAAATTATAGAAGGGAAACGAAGGCATATCACACGAGAGAAGGGATGCGGGTGCGTGACAGTTTAAAAAAGAATGAAAGGAAAGCAAATCCGGTAATGAGTGTCAGCTTTATCATCATCGTCAATATCGTCATCACTCTGACGAACATAGAATAAGAAAAAAAATATGGGATAGATATCAAATTGGAAGGATCAGAGAAACAGATTGAATGGAGAATGAATAATTCACAAAAGAATAAAGAAACAAAAATGTGTACAAAGAAAGAAAGAATGAAAAAAAGATAGAAAGAATCAAACGAGAAAAAGGATCGAAAAAAAGAAGCAAACAAGGGAGAAAGATCGAAAGAAAGAATAAAAAATAAAACGGAATAACGGAAGAAAGAATGAATCAGAGAAAATATAGAAAAAAAAAAAAGAATCAAACGAGAAAAAATCGAAAGAAAGAATGAAAAAATCAAACAAGAAAACCAAGATCAAAATAAAAAAGAATGAATGACGAATAAAAGAAAGAACGAATGAAAAAAATATAACAGATTACAAAAGTACAAAAAAAAAAAAGAAAATCAGATAAAAAAAATGACCGAACAAAAGAAAGAAAAAAGAATCAAAGAAAAGGAAAAAGAACGAACGATGCAGAGAAAAAAAGAAAGAAATTATTTATTAAAATGGATAAAAAACAAAATAAATAAATGAATAAATCATGAAAGAAATATAAAATTAAAACACAAAAAAACGAACGAACAAAAGAAAGAAAGGATGAATGACAAACAAAAGAAAGAAAGAAAGAAAGAAAGAAAGAAAGAATCCAACATGCAAAACATGGCTTCCCAGTATCGCATAATAGAAAACTGAAAAGAATGAAAACTATTTCTTTAAATAACTAAATAAAGGTAAATGTGAGAAAAGAGAAAAGATTAGAGAAATAAGAAAAAGAAAACAAAAAAGTCATTCTTACCGTTTCTATTGACTTTTATAAAATTTGATTATGTTCAGATCACAATGTTAAATTATGTCTAGAAATTACAGACTATTTGCAAAGGTTTCAGGGAAAGAAAAATCTACCAATCCTCACCATCTTCACTCAGCTAATCTCTCGAAAAACTTCTTCGTTGTATCGACTTGAGAAAAGTTCAATAATACGGGACAAGAAATGAAGAGAATCGTGAAAGCCAAAAATTAAAAAAAAATCCAGAATAATTTGAGTAAAAGTGAAATAATATGCAGAAGAAAGCAATAACTAATTTCAAACTAAAAAAAAAAAGACAAGTCTGGGAGGAATTCTATAAAACAGGGTGGAATCTAAGTGAAAAATTATTCATTATAATATTTTCTGAAAGGTTACTTCTGGTGACAGTTCACTGTAATAATCGGCAGACAATGAAATAGATCTTCGTTTAAAAGCTGACAATGAAAAACTCTAAGAAAATACAAATAAAAGTATATAAGTAATGAATGTGTAAAATGGCCGAGAAAATTGAAATCTTAGAAAGTTGGAATATGTTGCTTTAAATGCACATATTTATTCAGATGAATTGAATGTACGTATATCAGAGGAGGTAGACAGGCCCTGAACCCGTCTAGGCGGGTTCAAAGGGTATATTTTTGGCAGATCCTACGGGATCGGAAAACCCACGTTAAACTCGGCCTTGTGCCACATGCAACCCTCGTGGTGGGGTGGCTAAATACCGAATGTACGTATATCAGTAAATAAATCACTCGTACACATTAGCAAATGAAATAACTTCACGCACATATATGCATGGCATATGTCAGTCTCTCCAGGGTGCAGTGCGGAGCAGGTTTTAATAATTATGAGAAATCGACAGTTATCCATGCAACGCGTCTTCCCTCTCCACGCCACCGATATAGTCCAGTGGGAGTGGCCAATACAACTTGGCACCGGCGTCGTGACAGGAGTTACCAGAACGCGATTTTGATATTGTACTGCCTTTGAGAAACCAGATTTGGATTCAGAGTTTTCCTTCTTCTAATTAGGTTGCCAACCATAACTACAGAGCCCAGACTGCGCTACTATTTACCCATATTTGGACGGTCTGAATTTAACGTTTTCTTATCACAGACCGGTTGCCAGCCAAGGCTATATAACCCAGCCTGTCCTGTTATTTCAACGTAGTTGAATTTGAACAGTTGAATTTCGGAATTTGAATTCCGATTTTCCTTCTCCTAGACCGGTTACCACCTAAGGCTATAGAACCCAGTCTACCCTGCTATTTACTCATAGAGAGAAGAGATTGAGTCAAACCTTTCCTAAGGGTTTTAACACGTAAGTGAATATAATGAACACAACTAAAATTCGAACACGGCCATCCGATTCTTCAATCCGAGCCGCTATCCATTACTCCATCACACATATAAAATCAGGTGCTGAAAAGTTATTGTCCGCACCAAGAAAGTTCAGTTAAGTGGGAATGCGGGATAAATGAGAAAACAAGATTTGAATATTCATTACTTAATCTTATTCACTTCTATATTTCGTTTCTTACTCTCGACCATTTTATGAAGCGACCTTCGTAGAGTCCTAAACCGATGTGTTGAGCTTACGTCCGCCACTATGATATATATGGCAGACTACTCAAATTATCCTTCTGAAATTCTCTTTCTCACGTTTGTAATACAACATTCAGGTCAGTGTTTAGTTATTTATGCATTTGTTGACTAGAAATGACCCCGAGCCAACGCTGTAGATGGCTTCTTTTAATGGTCTGATGTAAAGATTTATATGGACTATTGTTGCCTTCAAAATAGGTATTTTTTTTTATCTTGTTTGATTTTTTATTTCTTGTCATAATTGGTCATTGGTAAGATAACTGATATAATTACTTTTATCTTATTCTTATCTGTCATGCCTATACAATACGCGGACGATCGTAACTTTCCAGCAATGTTTACATTTTACCCTCCCTCAGAGTTTTTTTATTTTGTTATACAAATTTAAATAGGTTACTCTCTGTTTCTTTCTGCCTTTATTGTATCCTGTGAGTGCCATGGATTTCAGTCTTCTATCCCCATTATATATCAAAGTTCATCAACCATCTTTTTCTAAACTTAAATATCCTTTTTATTTTCTGTAAACCTATCTCGCTTTTCACATGTTCATTAAATGGTATTCGCCGCTTGCTTTAAAAGGATCACATCTCCGTTATTTCAAGTCTCCCCTTTATCTGTACGGATACTGTTCAGAATTCACAATTCTCTGGGTGGATTTATATTACATAGCAGTGGAGCAATTGTTTCTAATGAATTTTAATTAATGCTTTATTATTCAGAATGCATTGATCTTTCTCTGTTAAGATGAGCTCGCATATTTCCTTGTTACGTTTTCAATCATCTCTTATTTCCAAGATAAGTAAATACCTATATTTGCTTTATTGGAACGTCTTCAATTCGTAGCTCGCGACTTCAGCTCTCTCTTTTGTTCATCCGATGCATAGAGTAAAATACTGTAATAGCAATCTATATCAAAAGAACAAAACTGAAAATTTGCAAATCAGCAAGTTTCCAGAATTCTGTAAACCATAAATGATAAATACGTCTTGGCATGTGTTGTGGAATAAATAGTACACCCCCGGTGTACTATTTACTCTATATATCAATTAGTTCATAGCTATTAATAAAGAGCTACAGGTCAGAGGAAGAAAGCTATTTGGAGTCAGTCTTCAAACTAATTAATACAGCAGTCACGGCAAGTAGCCGAAGCAGTAGTTATATTATAAGCATTACGAAGAGGTTTATAGCAATGGGGACGAGAGACTCGAAACTCAAGCGATTTATAACCGTTGTGACGAGGATTCGGAACTCTTACGACTTATAACAGTAACGGGGATTCAGAAATTCATATAGGTTGTAACTCACATTACATTATTCTGGAAACTCATTCTAAGTGAAAAGCTCAGAAAAATATACTTGTTGCCTCGGGAACAAGGATACGGCTGACCACAAGAATTTGAACCACTTTGGTTTTAAAAAATTCTTGTGTTGAAGAAAAAGTATTCCCCTGGGTGGAGGAAAAAACATATTCTTGCGAATATAGAGCAAACTTTGGCTTCGATAGTTGAAACTGAACAACAACAGAAACAACAGCAACAACAAAATCAACAGTCGCTTGAACTACAAATACAGCAACATGATATAATTCAGAATAAAACCAACGTTTCTTTTGCCATACGCTGTCCAAAACGCCATATTAGAATTTGTATACAGTCCTGATGAGAGACTTATTTTTTCTGCATAATTTAGTAGATGTGATCAAATATTCAGTCAGGAATGCAGCGGTTAGGAAGATGAGGGACAAACGAGATTTTTGTTGAGGAAAATAGCTCCGATAACACAGGAAAAATATTGAAACTAGCTCTAACCTAAAGAAATTCAGGGGAAATCGGGTTTGAAGACACGGTACACATTCTGACGAAAATCTTTTCTGACAAAAGCTCTATGTTTAATGCTCGTTGGAGGTTCATGACTCTTACAAAAATAGAAGACGATGATTTTGTCACGTATGCTAGTATAGTCAACAAATAATGTAAAAAGTTTAGAATATATGATATATTCTCCAGATATGTTCAAAGGGTTGAGTTTCGTTCAATGTTTAATAGGTAAAAAATATACTGAGTTATGAGCGATAATATTGCAATGCAAGAAAAAGTGAACAAATCAGTTTGAAACAAGATGCTGAAGAAATAAGGAAAAAATGAATGTGCATAGTTACAAGCAAAGTACAAATGTACAAAAAGGAGAAAATGTCCTTGTTTTAGATGTGACATCTTGGGAATAAAGAATGTTACAAGTGTAGTAAACGTGTACATATTAAGTTATACTGCAAAGGTAACTGGGGGAAATTCTCACAGGGAGAAATTCGTATACAGTATTGCTTCGGAAAAAGGTAAAAAAATAAACAGAAGTAAATTTGTGAATGTGAAAATGAATAATGTTGGTGTGAAAGAGCTACTGGACACTGGTAGCCATTTTTAATAATCAGTGCAACCACATGGAAGGAAATTGGGAAGCTTTTATTAAAAAGGAATTCCAAAGTCGTGATTTCAGTTTCGGGTGAGAATTTTTTTTTTTTTTTGAAATAACGTGTAATGTGTAATTCCGTAATAAGTACATAAAAACGAAAGATGATATATTAATGAATGCTATGAATTTATTCGGTACTGACTGGATGGAAATATTTGAACCTTGGGATTTTCCGATAAACGTTTATTGCAAAAACGTAAGTTTACAGAACGAAAATCCAAAGGAAGAATTAAAAAAAATGTTTTCCAGATGTTCTCTCAAATGAACTTAGCTGGTGTTCAGAATTTAAGTAAAAAAATGTTCGATGCCATTATTGAAACAAGTAAACAAATAGTTGGACACACACGAAAAATTGGTGTAAAAGAAAAAAAGTTAACCATTCATAATGGGCTGCACCACCTGTATATGTAAATAAAAAAAAATATATTAAATTTCGTTTTTGCGAGATTTCTCGATAGGTTTAAGCAGTTGTTTAGGATCGCATAACAACCCACAATCTGGTCCAGAGAAGATTTTTTCTAATTTAAACGACGGAAGAATATTTTCAAAGCTGGATCCTTCTGAAGCGTATTTACAAATACAGACTGAAAATTAATGTTCAGAATTAACGATCATACATACGAACAGAGGATTATATAAGTTTAACCGACTTGCTTTTAGTATAAATGTGGCACCAGTTATTATTCTACAAGCTATGAATACCATGACGGTGGAATGCGATTTCGCAGTGGCGTATCTGAACAACATTTTAATCAAAAGTGTATTTAAAGAACAACATGTAAGGGCATTTGAAAACAATTTTGGGGAAATTAAGAGAGTGCGGATTCAAGCTCAATGAAGAAAAATGTGGATTGTTTTGCCAAAAATTAAATACCTTGGTCAAATTTTTGAAAAAAATGGTCGTCATCCAGATCTATCGTGGGCAAGTGCAAGTAAAAATATGTCTCCACCAAAAAACGTGACTACGTTACAAGTTTTTCTAGGACTGGCTAATTACTATCAAATATATGAACATAATATACATAATTTGAGAACTCAAATGAACCATCTACTTAAATTGGACTAAAGTGGAAGTGAAATAATGACTGTCATAGGGATTTGACAAAGGTTGTGCTCTGGCAACAAAACTACCAAACACAAAGATAGAAACTTGGCCAAAGCCAGAAACGCCGTAGTCAAGATTGTATATAGATTTTGCAGGTCCTATGAATGGATTGCATTTTTTTTTGTGGTAGCTGATAGTTTCAGTAAATGACCGGAAATGTATATGAGCAAAAGTCCAACATCTTCAGTGACAATAAATTTCTTACATGAACTGTTTGCAAGATATGGCATACCACGTAGCATAATTTTTTTTTTATATCGGAACGGAATTCACGGGTAAAGAATTCGAAGACTTTTGTAAGATTTTCTTCATTGAATATATTACAACACTAATGTCGAACGGACAAGCGGAACGGTTTGTGGAAGCGTTCACAAGAGCGTTGAAGGAAGAAAAGCTTGAGAAATTAAATGAGGAGACCTTAGAATTATTCTATGGGTTTACCGTTTGTTCTAATTTGTAACTCCAATGCACCATCAGGCGTGTCACCGGTGGAATTAATGTTTGCTAGAAATGTAAAATCGGTATTTGACGAGTTATTATAAAAGACGAAAACCCCGAACGGATAACAAAAAAGAACATCAAAAGATTCAAGGTTTGCGATAAAGTGGTCTTTAGAGCATAGAAGGATGGCAAAGAAACGCGTGAAGACGCCATAATATCAGCAAGAATCGGGAAGTTGATTTACAATGTAAAAGGGAAAATTTGAATATAAAAGGCACCATAATCAGCTGAGAAACAAATGCATCGGTGAAAGAACTAAAATACTGGAAGAGCTGATAAAAAATTATCTATGATGCTTTCGATGTGCCATCACCACAGGTAGTGGAACCCGCAAAGACAATTTCCAGAAAAAGAAAGTGTATTTAAGAACTGAAAGTGAATCTAAGACGGAAACGCTACAAAGTCAAGTACGTTGGCGAATTTTCCAGAAAGAAGAGGAGATACTAATACTAATAGAAAAAAAAACAAAAAAAAATTCATCATAAAAAAGCATTAATCTAAAAAAGGGGGTACGTTGTAGAGAAAATAGTACACCCCTGTTGACAATATGAACTAGTCCATACAAATAAAGAGCTCCAGGTCAGAGTTCAGAGGTAAGCGGAAGAAGCCGTTTGGAGTCAGTTTTCAGACAAATTAATACCGGCGTCATGGCAAGTAGCCGAGGCATTATTTATATTATAAACTCTATGAAGCGCTTATAATGTAAATAATGCTAATCATGAATATTTTCTGTTGCATTTATTTTACATTTTTTTATTCTGGATATTCGCTATTTTGTGTCTAGATATAGACAACTAAAATCTCCTTTGTAAGTGACGTTAGAAGCTTAGAAGCTTATCACAATCGAGCAACTTAAGATGAGTGCAATGTTCAGTAACGTCTGATAAGAAAACGAGACAAAAATTTTTCATACGTAAAACAATTGTATATTCACTTCTGGACCCCGCCAAAATAATATCGCGTGGGAACAGTATGTGGTTTCGGGACCTTTCTTCGAACGTTTGAGCTTCTTCAAAGAAAGTTAGGGACATAGACTTCCTCCGGTGTCATACGATTGTATTGTGAGTGCGTATCCTATGTTCAGATGGGTTCGCTTCCTGTTTACGACAATGCACCCATCAACATCCTTTGAGGCCAGATTCTGAAGTTGAGGGCTATAAATTACTTTCTAGCTTTATAAAATTAAAGCACCTGTTCTCGTACAATCACCGAAGTTAAACAACGTTGACCCTGGTCATTACCTTGATGGGTGGCCACAGGTGCTGCTGTAGGCTTGGGTGTAAGTGTGATGTGATGAATGATGGCTTGGAATCATGAATAGAAGTGTTCTATTTTCATTGTTTTCGTTATATTTACGTACGCGCAAATACGTTTGGGAAAGTTGGGAAACAACCACTTTTCCCCCGGTTATGGGTTAATTAGTAGGCCTTGTATCAGTAAATCATTATTATCTCGAAAACCGCTTTTATAAATCTAAAAATGATATAAAAACAGCAAAAACAAAAACGAAACAAAAACAAATCACACATTCGATCAATGTATGTCTTTGACCTTCTGTTTTCTATTACACGGGATCACCAATGATCGATTATGTTTCGGTAAAATATACCTGATAACCACTTAATTTGTTTCAGACTTCGGTTATTTCCAGCGTGCATCATATTTTAATCAAGTCAGGTCAAATAATTGCAGAACTACTAAAATAAATCATTCCATACTTTTTTTTTATAATAATCGTTATCTTTTTGCTATCTTACAACGTTTTCAGTTGATATTTTCTTCAAGTTTTCAAATACCTGAGCGAACATATAGTAACTTCATTGTTTCAGTTAGGAAAATAAAGCGCTCCAGTAAGTACCTCTCTCCTCCTGCGATCTTCTACCTTTACAAGCGACAGATCATGTCAAAGATGGGATACTGCTGCTATATACGAGGAGGAGCTGCCCAGTCTTCACATTCCAGCCTTGATAGAATCCCTAAGTGTATCCATGTCCTTGTGGGTGACAAATTATTTTCCACTCTGCAAGTCTTTTCTTCCATACGAAACATTCGCAAGCCTCTATCGCTATTTCCATGAAAAGTGTTCAGATTAAATGAATTCCTTATTTCTAGCCTTCACGTCTAAAACCGGCCATTCTATGCACATTTTAGTGAATCCTCCTCATTCCCTTAACATTGATGAGTAATTACGTTCAACTTGAGCAGCTTTTTCCCACCAACTGCTGCATAGTGGAAGCGACTCTCAAGAGAATTCTTCCCTGGTCACTACTTTTGCAAGCCTAGTTATAACCGTTATGTTCCTTACCTTTCCTCATAAACTGTGCCTCTTACTCTGTAACCCTCGATTGGCTCTCGGCACTTGTACAAAGTGAACATCATAATAAAAATATAATGCAGATGTTTAATTAGTTGATTTTATTTACACGTTCTTTTTTATACAAATATAGACATACATTATCCCAAAATATTAGGTTGGTGCAAAATAATGACGTAATAATGTCGTTTTTGACGTATTTTTAAGGTCAAAAAATGACATTATTACGTCATTATTTTTGCACCAACCTAATATTTACACTGTTCCTTAAGGGGTATATAAATTCATAATTAATATTGATCCTCTGTAGTTTGAATCTTGCAGGTGAGCTTTCATTGTCGACCATGAGATTGGTCATTTTAAATTTTTATAAGGGACAATTAACTTAATCTTATTGTTCTGGCCGACTGCGGTTATGCATTTTATAATAATGTTTCTAATGGTAAATTCGTGATGCTTTTAATTAACATGTATTTGATTTTCATAAAATGTTGATATTATTATTTTTAGTATGTTCAGTCTTACTGTTGCTTACTTTAGAGAGAAATGATTTAATTTGGTTTTCTAGAAATTGCTTCGAGAAGCCGTTATTAAACATCAAATATCATTCCTGATGCTGGGTTCATTAAAGAATAACGGACGAGACGAGAGGATGAAGTATTGTGTGCTCTCGTGAGGAATGTTTTTATTACAACTATTTTATACTTAAATGTACGTTCATTCATGAAATTAAGTTGGTATGAGTTTCTATATGTTGGCTTTTGTACAACAAAGGGTTAAATGCATCATTAGATTCTAGGAGAACATGTAAGAATCGGATTTTATTATTTTTTTACTAAGTTCTCATATATATATATATATATATATATATATATATATATATATAATTATTTATTTAAATATATGTTTCCTTCGCTAAATAAGAGTTCTCATGTTTCAAAACAAGAGCCGAAAACTTTAATTCAATTTAATTCAAATAATTATATTGCAGTTTTCGGCTCTTGTTTTGAAACATGAGAACTCTTATGTAGCGAAGGAATCATATTTTTAGATAAATAATTATATTTAGGTCTACTTTTGTATCGAGCACTGTTTTTAAAGATAAAAAACAAAAATAAAAAAATACTAAAGAACTTCGGATTGTTTACCTAACGAGTTTTCCTATTTTCACACACACACACACACACACACACACACACACACACACACACACACACACACACACACACACATATATATATATATATATATATATATATATATATATACAGACAGATTTTTTAGATTTTCTTTTTTATCTTCAACTAAAATGAAAATTTCATTTACGTAACTGGCATATATTTTAGTTTTTGTAACGTTTTCAAATACTTTGTTTTCGATATGAGACAAAAACTAATTAGAAAATAGGAAACTGAGTGAACTTTTCTTGCTAATACTGTTAGTTTGAGTATAAATATTATCTTTATGGTCGATGAAGGAGTTTTTGAATAGGTTTTCTACAACAAGTGGTAGTAAAATACCTTAGGTTGGTCGTGTTGTTTATTGATGAGTAGATGTGATACAATATTTAGTAGGTAGATATGGTTTCATAATATCATTAAGGAATGTTGATAACTTGTGTTTCAAGGGACCGACATCAAATTCGTTATAAGTTTGTTGACGGATTTTTTTTAAAAGGTTTTCAGGGATGTTTTTATTTAATTTTGCAAATTTAAACCTATCGTTAACGATGTGTTGTGATTTTTTATAATAATCAACTTTATCGAAAATATGTATAAAACATAACATAAAATATGTAATTTTTTTATCAACTTTTGCATGACAATATTAAAATTGTTTTTTTTTTATTTAAATTCTTTTCAGGCAGTTTTCAGTTGTTTTGTTATAATCCATTTAAAATTGTTTCAATGCGATTTTTTAATCCCTCAGCCTAGAGGAGGTCTCTTAAGAGTGTGTGAGTTTTATTACTTAATCAGCTTCAAGTTGGATTAATGACTGGTGTAGAATATCAATTCCTGTCTTCTTTTTGAGGAGGTTAAACTTGGGGTAGAGATGGCGAACTGATTCTAGATTTAGGAATACCATCGGGTGGTCTGGTAATTTATGGTCTGATGGGTTTATGTATTTTTCATTGCTATTGCAAAGTAAAATATTTACTTGATATAAGTTGAAACCTTTTTACCAATGATTGCTCTGTGTTTAAGTTCATCATTATTAACACTCGGGGTAATATGGAATTAGACTTCTTTATATTCTATTCAGGTTTAGTAAGTGTGCGATTTTGTATTTCGTTATGTTTTTGGATGTCATTTTTTAAATAATGAATATCTATTTCAGTTGTTGATATTAGTCGTGATTTTTTTCTGTTCGTTTTTGTGTTAATATATGTATCCGTGTATGCGTATCATATATACATTCCACATGCATATATATATATATATATATATATAAATATATATATATATGCATACATATATATATGCATACATATATATATATATATATATATATATATATATATATATTGTGTGTAAGCTTGTAAGTATGTATACGAAGAAGTGTTGCTAAGATCTCGTCAATAACAATTTTACAAAATCTGATCAAAAGATAAAATATGTAAAATTTTTAGTTTCTGCTTAGTCGAGATTTTACACACACACAAACACACACACACATATATATATATATATATATATATATATATATATATATATATGTATATATATATATATATATATATATATATATATATATATATATATATATATATATATATATATATATATATAAATATAAAGAATTTCATATAGAAACAGAACCACTATAAAAAAAGAAAAACTCTGCCTCTTTATACACGCATATATAATTGTGCATTTTGGAATAAGATTTTCATTCTCATTTTTCTTTCATTAGTTCAAGTATTTTATTTTCTAGAGATAAAGTTTGTGATTCTATCTGAATATATATATAAACCCTCTCTCTCGCCTAAGCAGAAATTAAAAATGTTAGACATTTACTCTTTTGATCAGATTTTGGAAAATGGTTATGGACTAGATCTTAGTAGCATTTCTTTGTATATATACTTGCAAGCATGCACGATACACACACACACACACACACACACACACACACACACACACACACACACACACACATATATATATATATATATATATATATATATACATATATACATGCATGCATGCTGAATGTATATGTGATGCGCATGCACGGATACATATATTAAGACGCAAATGTATTTATAAATATTTATACTTAATCGCACATTCCCGCAAAAATCTTTTGAATCGTAAATAGAAAATGACAATCTTATTTGCTTGGCATGTTTCCGTATACTTAAAAACAATCAGTAAGCCAAAATAAAACATTGTACATAAGTTAAAAAAATCAATTTCAAATAAAATAGTTTTGCGTTAAAAGGAAAAAGGAGAAAAAAAAGGTACTCTAAAGTGTTAAGGCCATGAATATAAAAGAAAATCTCTGATTTAATGTGCAAATAAATGTGACAAGTTTAATTATTAACATGACATTTAATTCCGATGCCGTTGCGTTCACTTTTCGATTTCATTGCAAGGACGATCTCTTAAATACGAATGAAGGTTTCGAGTTTGCTTCAAATATGCGTAAGAAAGAAGAATAATTTTACTTTCTTTTTGCTTTCACTTCTCTTCTCTCCTTGATATGTCTTAAATATAAGTGGAAATAATCGGTTGTGACTTAGGTTTCATTAAACTCATCAAACGCATTTCGAAAATCGTCAAGGAAATCAGAGAATGTTCAGTTGAAATCCAATCATTGTTTATAAATTGGTTGGTTCGCACCAAAATACTTATGTATATTAAGCATTTTCACATTAAGCAAAGCGGAAGTGCTACTTACAAGCAAAGGTTTGCAGAGAGTGAGTGCAAGCGTAAAGAGGGATATATATATATATATATATATATATATATATAGAGAGAGAGAGAGAGAATGTTTCAAAAACAAGAGCCAAAAACCACAATATAATTATTACAATTAAATTGAATTAAAGTATCGAGCCCTGTTTCATCCTCAAGCAAAAATTAAGGAATCATAGAAAATTTATTAATAACTATATTGAGGTTTTTGGCTCTTGTTTTTGAAACATGACAACTCTTATGTAGAGAAGGAACCATATATTTAAAAAAATAACTATAATTTAAGCTCTACTTCTGTATGGAGCACTGATTTTTAAAAATAAAAACAAAAATACTAAAGAACCCCGGATTATTTACCTAACGTGTTCTTTCATATTTTTCTATATATTTCACACTGACACACGCGCACACACACGCCCCGCGCTCGCACATCCACAAAACACACACACACACACATATACATATATATATATATATATATATATATATATATATATGTGTGTGTGTGTGTGTGTGTGTGTGTGTGTGTGTGTGTGTGTGTGTATGGGGGAGGAATCGAAAGAGAGAACAAAGTAATCGGCCCTAACAAGGTATCAAATAAAACATTGAAAAAGAAAGACAGATACCTGCCTAAACAAATGTCTAACGCGCTCTATTCTTCTAGAAATCAAACTAAGACAGATCTGTAACAATCACCAAAATCGTCCTGAGAGTAAATCGGGAATCTGAGTTTTCAGTTTAATGCGATCCTCAGACTGTGTCGGCTTATATTCGCCTTAAGGTGAAAATTAGAATGGTATACATATAGATTATAGACGTTGGCCCATCCTATGTATTTCTAAATAACGTCTAAAATTGTACCTTGCGTGTATTTTTCCAAATAATTTACTAGCTCACTTCGGGCTAGAGAGTGTCTCTCCTTTTGACGACTCTTATAAATTAAACAAATGATTACTGCATAAAGTTACGATAGAATTTTAGCGGTCATAGTCCAAATCTAATTGCTAATTAATAATGATCTAAGGTCTGGCAGATTGTAAAATTTTGGTTACGCTCATTTCTTAAAACAAATTGGACCTTATGCACTAATGAGTTTAATAGTTTCAGCATACAAGCTTAGTTGATTTTCATTAAACCCCAAAACATATGGAACTTACCGATTATGATATTCAGAGAGAGACACACACACACACACACACACACACACACACACACACACACACATATATATATATATATATATATATATATATATATATAATGGAAAGGGAATAGAAAGTGAGGGAAGAAAAGGAAAAGGGAGTGTGAGACATCTTTCTTTCTTCTTTTTATGTGCCATGTCCTTTCAGGGCGTAGGCGATTATGGCTCTCCTCCTCCCTCTATCCCTTGCAGCTCTCAACAAGTTCCTTCCTACACCAGACCACGTTCTGTCATTCACTTACTTAAGCCGTCCCTTGTATCTTTTCCCCTCTATTCGACCCGTGAGTATCAGATTCTCCACGCCCTCTTTCCTCATCATATGTCACAGAAACTTCGGCTGCCTCTTGCTGATGTTAAGTAAAAGTCTCCCCCTTGTTTGCATCCTCTCTAAGACCTCATCGTTTCTCACACGCTCGGTCCATGGAAAATTTTATTATGACAACCCCCACACCCCACAAAAAACTGTCATGATTATATTTGTTTCTCGCCTAATATTCTCTTTTAGCCTTGATGACTGCACCTCAAATTTTTGCAGCCGTAGCAAAATTTTCTCAAAGTATAAGTTTGATAATTGATTACATTTTTTTTTCAGTGAATGTAAGAGCTCTTTTTCATTTTTTTTTTTTATTTACTGTATTCTGTCAAGTTCCTACAACGCTAATTCCGGGCGTCCTTTCAACGTTTTGAACTATAGTGCACATTCTATGTAAAGTTTACAAATAAACATATAGACATCATATATGCAGTGTACATTTATAGATATATACATTATAGACAAATACATTACATATATTAGATCGTTCGAAAAAGATAAACTAAAATGCGACAAAGTAGGAAGAAAGAGAAAAGATAGAGATCTTTTTTTTCCTGTGCAAGCTTAGGATTTACGGCAGGCGTAACAGTTTTCGAGGCTGAAAAAGGTATGGGCAAGTCGACTTCATATTTAGGCTCCACTCACTTGTAAACAAATGCCCTAGGGAAATTTAGGATTAAACAGTAAAATAATCTAGGTACTCTCGCCTCGTGTAGTCACCAGTCTTGGAGAAGTATTACGCTGAATTCACAACAGGTAACGAAAAACCAGTTCATTATCGTTCGCAAAAAATTAACCGTAGTGAATCATGGTTACAAACGTGGCATTAAAAACAACAACAACAAAAAAAACAGTTTGGATCTAAAGTTGAAGGATATATTTCGTTTTATACATTAAGAATTGGACAAAGTCCGACAATTTATTAAAGACATTTTTATGTTTAACATTCTTTTTATAGATACAATCCTATACGCATCCTATACGGTTAAGGCACGTCAGCGTAAATGACGGTTCCGTATAGGATGCAGGTTCGAATCCTGTCAAAGGACGAACATTTTCTATGAAAATTTCTCGGACATTCAGGCCGGTAAATGTTATTTAATACTGTTTATTATAAACAGAGCATTTACTTAAATACTTGTATCTATAAAAAGAATGTTAAACATAAAAATGTCTTTAATAAATTTCGTTTTATACTATATGAAATTTAATTTACAAATTTCAAAAATTGTTATCGTATAAAAATACTTGTCGCAAAATGTCGCGTAAAATGATTACAGAAAACAATCCCAGTAATGAAATCTTGGAATCCTAAAGTCATGATTGCAGGCCTGGATCCAACCGGGAATGTTTTTAGTTGCTCACGGAGTCGGCCTGATTCCATAATGGTACGATAAATAGGGCTATGGCCTCTAGGATTAAAGTTGAAAACACGGATAGTTTTATTTCCAAACACCGTAATTTGGGAACAGTATTTTTTTTCATTTGAACATGAGCTATTGAAAGTTAGTGAGTTGTGTACCTTTATTTTTATCAGTAGAAGCCAAAATGGCGGAATCCGAAAACAATCGCTGCAATGAGAACTTCGTTTTTTTTTGTTGTTTTTTTTCAGAATTGCCGGTTTGGATTTGGCCCTGAATGTTTTTAATTTGAGCTTATTGCCGGCCTAATACCAAAATGCAATAATATGTTTGGCTTCAGCCCCTAGACGTAAAGTTGAAAAAATGTGATACAGTGACAGTGACACACACACACACACACACACACATATATATATATATATATATATGAAGAAATACAGTTTTAAGATGGGCTATATTTATGGGATAAAGTGCTCAATATCAGAAATAGGCGTATGTAAATATAAATATTAAAGTGAACATTGAATGCATCACTCAGAGGCGACAGGCTGTTTCATGCTAGACGCATTCGTCAGACCGCAAGATGTCTCCTACTCCCTTTTTCTTTTATTTCCTCACTTTCTATTCACTTTTCTCTCTCCCTCTCTCGGACACACACATTATATATATACACGTGTGTGTGTGTGTGTGAATTCTCTCACTGAATTTCATAATCGTTATGTTCCATATCTTTCTTTTTTTCTTTTTCGCTTTCATTTTGTTTTTAATGCCAATTTCACTCGCTGTGTTTACAGATTCAAGGCGCACCACATCCCTCAACACTAATATCGCGCACACCTCTGGTCCCACAACAATTTTTCCTCTATGTTTAACACCTCACTCTGGTATGATCCGCTAGATACAAGTATGACAGTGAGTACTGGAAATTTCCCAACACGATACACTTCCACGAAAGTGAACAAATGGTTAAGCCATAGAAATTGTTTGTGGGTGTGTGTGTGTGTATATATATATATATATATATATATATATATATATATATATATATATATATATATACAGAGAGAGAAAGAAAGAAAGAGAGAACTAGATACATATATATATATATATATATATATATATATATATATATATAGAAAAAGAGAAACACAAATAGAGGAATATATATAAAGAATGAGAGGTAGACAAATATTTAGAGAGGGAGGAGAGAAAAGAGAGCTAGAAGAATCCAGAGAAAGAGTTTGAGAAAGAGGAATATATATATATATATATATATATATATATATATATAGAGAGAGAGAGAGAGAGAGCAAGAGAGCACGATGCATATATATATATATATATATATATATATATATATATATATATATGTGAAGAGAAAGAGAGAGAGATGGAGGAATACGTATATATACAGAAAGAGAAACAGAAATAGAGGAATACGTATATGGATAGAAAGAGAGATAGAGGAATATATATAGAGAGAGACAGTAAAGAGAGCTAGAGAATTACAGAGAAAGAGAAAGATGATAGCGGAATATATATATATATATATATATATATATATATATATATATATATATATATATATATACACTGATAAAGAAATCTCTCAATCTCTCTCTCTCTCTCACTATATATATATATACAGAGAGAGATAGAGAAATGTCTATATATCAATATATGGAGGGAGAGATAGAGAGGAATGGAATGAGAGAAAGAGTGATAGGGGAATACATATATAACATAGAAAGAGAAACAGAAATGGAGGAATATATATAGAGAGAGAGGCTGATACAGTGAGAGACAGAGAGACAAAGAGAGGAAGGGATATCCCTATATATATATATATAGATATATATAGATAGATAGATAGATAGATAGATATATATAGAGAGAGAGAGGGATAGAGAGAGAGAGAGATTGCGGTATAGGGAGAGAGTGAGTGTGTATGTGTGATTAAAAGCAAGAGTGGGATAACTTCAGATAGTGAGAGAGTGGAAATGCTCTACCCTTTCGCACCTCTTCTCCATACAGAAAATTTTTCTCATGCGTTTATCTTCTTGTTATATAATATTTGGATGCCCAAAATTAGCTGAAGGGATTTCAACAAAAAACGCATTTGCTGGACGCTGATCAGTTAATTTTCTTGCTGAATCTCCAATCGAGCGCCAGAAAATTTTCCTTCAGATGTCATCCATATTTCGAACAAAGGAAATTCATGTCAGAATTTCAATCCTAAAATCAGGTATTGATTATAAAATATGGTTTAAATTATTGGTTTCTCCAAACTTACACATTAATTGTTTTTTGTATCTATTTAAATTCATTGGGCGCCTTTAACAGCACTTTCGCCACATTATGTTCTACGGATTTCTGAAACGAACATGTGTCGGAACTGTGGCAAAAAAAAAAAAAAAATTCATAAGGTCTATTTGCATCATGCTCCAGTTATTTGGACGATCAAAAAGTTGTTTGGCAGATTTCGCCCGGATGATATTAACATCAACGGTCAGCCGCACCCCGGGCGACCTTACGAGGTCGATGAAAACGCACTGTTTGCCATTGTCAAGAAGAAACAGAACATTTCGATGGAAGATGTTGCTAAGAGTTTGAAAATCGACATCAACTTCCTTTCACTATTTGAAGAGACTTTGGTTCGTTTCCAAACTCGACCCATGAGTGCATATTCGCAGAGGGAACAGAACATGCTCGATAGTATTTCTGCAGTGATATTTTAGCTGATACGAGACGAAAAGGAGCCATTCTTAGACAGAATTCTCAGAGGCGATGAAAAACGGATCGTTTATAATAAACGGAGCTGGAAACAAGTTTGTGAATATGCAAAACCCGTGCCTAAAGCGGGTCTGTATCCAGTGAATGTGTTTCTATCTCTCTGGTGAGATTGCAGAGGGATAATTCGCTTTCAGATTCTTCTGGTCGACGAAACAATAAATCTGTATATTTCTGAGATGTGGTATTATTTACACTATTTTCATTATTCGGACTATTGTCCTCATTTTGTCGCCATGTTTATGACAAGGTTTCTGTCATTGTACGCATTTAAACAGATGCAAGTAAAATATATCCTTGCCAGTATAAAGACACTGTTACTGCATATTTATAAAAATTACCAACACTATGGCGTAATTCTTTTTAACAAATGTATGAAATCAAATATCTTTTATTATGCTGTATTACAAATGTTTCTATGAGTTTACTATTTACATTATTCGGACGATTGTCCTCATCTTTGTCGCCATATTTATTACAACGTTTCGGCCGTTGTACGCTCCGGCTTTCTTCAGATAGATGGAATGTCGAACTGAACCTTTTATTTCGCTCACTGTGGTAGACTGTTCTAGTTCCACGTTCCATGTCTAATGGATGTCAGTTATCTCCTGTTAATTCCCCTCTCAAGGACACATGGCATAGTGGATAAAGGCGTTAGTTAGATCCAGTATCAGGACCCAACGAGTGTGAGTTCAATACCTGGGTGAGGCGGTGGAGAACTTGGGGATAGTGCTGAGGGCTATGGCGTACAAGGAACAATTTTTTTTTCAATTTCACCCTTCGTCTTTGAGACGTCTAGTGCATCACAGCATCTTATATGCAGTGAAACACGGTATATATTGAACTGAAAATTCCAATATGTGATGTTCGATCAATATTATTACTATTCAGCATTGAATTAACTGCATCGACAAGGATACAGGATTAAATATTAACACATTTTGTGCAATGTGGAAAATGTTTCATCATACACACACAGACACATGCATATATATACATATACACAGACACATGCATATATATACATATATATATATACATATATATATATACACACACACAAATATATATATATATATATATTTATTTATGCATATATATATATATATATATATATATATATATATATATATATATATATATATATATATGATTATTTATTTTAAAAATATAACATAAATGTTATAAAATCACTACAAAAATAGCCATTATGTTTCATCACCTCCGGTGTCTTATCAAGTGATGATGTTGAGTGTAAAATAAATGGTTTTCCCCTTGCGAAGAATCGTTAATCAATTTGAAACATTTAAAACCATTCATTTTACACTCAACAACATCACTTGATAAGACTCCTGAGATATTGAAACAAAATGGGTATTTTTGTTGTGATTTTATAACATATTTATGTTATAATTTTTTAAAATAAATAATTATATCTGCTCTACTCTGTATTGAGCACTCTTTTAAACTCTTTTAAGAATAGTAATTGTTGGTTATTGGAATTCATTCCGTATACACTAATTATATAGTTGGGTATATATATATATATATATATATATATATATAACTACTTGTGCATCTTACATATGTTATTTTCTTTTATTAACTTTATTTGTTCAACCCCCTTTTTATCTATATATTTTATGTCATTTTTGATGGGTAGATGGTGTCGTTTTACGTTTATATGTCTCCTTAAATCTTAATAAGTTTATGTCTTTGTTTACGGATACGGATGTATGACTGTTTGTATTTTCTTTTTACTTGTATACGCTTTTTTGGTTGTAATTTCATTTTTATTATTTTATCAGTTTCTTCTTTTTCTTTTCATCTTTAAATTTTGAATTTATTTTTTTTATTTTTTCCTTTCCCTTGTTTGTTTTTCTTTTTTCTTTTCCTCGTTTTATTCTATTCCTGTGTTATTCTTATATTTGTGTGCATATATGATTAGTTTTATTCACGTGTCTGTGTTTTAGGATGCGAAAGTGTTTGTCGTGCCATCAGCCAACGTGCTTGTGCTTAACACCTGTAGCGTTCATGTATACGTTTCACATCAGCGTTGATTTTACCGGATATATTGGTCTTTAAATAAGAATAATGATAATAGATACATACACACACATATATATGTTTATATTTTTCTTTTCCTTTATTCCATTTTTGAATAGCTTTATAATATTCTAAACCTAATGCTCAATTTAATTTGAAATTTGAAATTTCTGATGTTTAATTTTTAATTTAATCGTAAATTAAAGGTTAATTATTATATATTGATTTTTGGTTTGATCCAGCATTAACTTTTATCAAGTAAAAGTTTTATTTAGAATATACCGTCATGTTTTTGTGAATTTTCATATACTTGTATGCTGATTGGTCATCATAGCCTACATATTGAGAGCGGCTGATTTGGTTTTGTATTAAAAGAAATCTCTTTATTCGCTATCAACACCCATCACTTGACAAGACACCAGAAGTGTTGAAACAAAATGCCTATTTTTCTAGTGATGTTATAAAATATCTATGTTATAATTTTTGAATAAATACCACACACACACACACACACACACACACACACACACACACACATATATATATATATATATATATATATATATATATATATATATATATATAAACAGGGTTGGGTAAATAATTTAGTTGTATTATGCCTATTTATTTTAGTTTTAATCCTTTCAAGTCCACGAATTAATTTTTTGCTGGCTGTACAATAGAATATTGATCAAGAAAAATAACTAAATTTTCTTTCAAATAATTTTTATTTTCCCAAGTACTTTCAATCTCATCTAAGACCATCTTCAGGGGATTAACATATCAATGAATCTGTACACAGTAGTTCCGTAAATAAAAAAAAATACATTCCATTTACTGGATGTCAATTTTAAAAAAGTGTAAAGGAGATAACTTTTGTATTTTTTTAATACAGAGATTTATATATATATATATATATATATATATATATATATATATATATGTGTGTGTGTGTGTGTGTGTGTTGTATTAGTGGTGACATCGGTGGTTGGGCTACATGAGCTAACCCAGAGTAGGGTAACTGACACGTGCATTTCTTTCAAAAGCAACCAAATATTTAAGAACTCAACGTTGGGAAACAGAGCATCAGAGAGAGAGAGAGAGAGAGAGAGAGAGAGAGAGAGAGAGAGAAGAAAAATAGAGAAAAGATGTAGGCATAGTGTCATATTTGCAAGTGTATAAAAATATTTGGAATTTTCGATTTAGAATTAAACTACCCTGCAATTATGTGGAATAATTAATGGAGAATAATTAGGTCCGATTTTAAAGAACATTATCTGGCAAACTTGACATAACAAACAACGGAAAAATGGCAATAGAATCTTTTATTCAACTTCTATAGCATTTCTTTTTAATCCAGGTGTCAAAGTCCCACTATGAAATGGGAGATAACGATTTTTATGTCATATTTGAGGTATTCTAACATCAAAATCCATTCACATATTTTCCACAAAGAGTTATTTATCTCAGGGGAAAGCAGCGGGCAATATATTACCCCGAATATTTGGGGAATACCTAGGGTGCCCATTGATATATATATATATATATATATATATATATATATATATATATATATATATATATATAAATACACACCCACATAGATAGATAGATAGAGAAATAGTTTTACCGACTATATCCTAACATAAAGACATACACACGAATATATATATATATATATATATATATATATATATATATATATATATATATATATATATATGCTTGTGTGTGTGTGTATTATTTTGTGTGTGTGTTTTTTGCGTTAGGATATAATGAGTATAACTGTCTTAACCTTAAAAATACAAATTTAATTTACTATGTCATTTTTTTTCTAAAAATTATATTTTTTTCAAAAAGGCAGTTATTTGTCCTACCAATGTCACTGTTATAGTTTTCTACAATATATATATATATATATATATATATATATATATATATATATATATATATATATATGTATATATATATAGATAGATAGATAGATAGATAGATAGATAGATAGATATAGATAATATTTTTTAAATATATATATTTATATCTATCTGCAACGAAAGGATTTAAATATTTTTATTTCTATTGTAAATTAATTGCTAATTATTTTTTTATTCGTATCTATTGAATGACCACAATGAAAGTTCCATTTACTTTTTCCAATTTAGGTTTGTCTTTTTATCTTTGACTACGTGTAAAACACAGAAACCCGTTCGCTTTCAAATTAACTCTGGAGTTCGAAAATATAAAAAAAAATTCTCCGTGTTTACGAAGAAATAATTCATATAAAATATTTTCTTTATATATAAAGCAGCCAATCTACTTTTCGGTATGCAGCTGTATATTATCGTGTGCGCATGCGTGTATTATAACATGCACATCAGTGATTCAAGTGAGTTACTTCATCTGACTGAGTGAATGCAGATCCGTTTTTTTTTTCTAGGTTTATATATACGAAATAAACAAGAATGTGTTGAGTTTTAGATGCTTATTTAGAGAAGCAGTTTTAGAGATAAACACGTTTTCAGTGCTGGATAGCCCGATGCTTTCAATGTAAGTGGTTTGTCAAGATGAATTTCATATCTATCGGCTGATCTGTTTTGATAGTACTTTAATATCGATCTATCACTGCCTTTTCCTATTAATATATTTCTGTGTCAGGGCCTTTTACTTTTCTTTATTACAGTTCGTATCGAACGAATTCATATCATCTCTCTCTCTCTCTCTCTTTATATCTCTTACTTTCTTTCATTTTGTCTCTTTTTTATTTTCTTTCTTTCTTTCTTTCTTTCTTCATACATTGCTTGATATGTTATCCAAACTGGTTCTATATCTATCTATCTATCTATCTATCTATCTATCCGAGTGTGTTCATTTCTTTCTTCCTTTTACTTTCTTTCTTTTTTCTTTCTTCTACTTTCTTTCTTTTTCTTTCTTTTTTCTTTCGTTTTCTTTCTTTTTTCTTTCTTTCTTTTATTTTATATCTTTTTTTCTTTCTTTCTTTATTTCGTTTGTGAATATTTAGGAATATGCAGGTACATCATCCACAATTTTTTTTCTCCACATTCAGAGTATACTGTAATAAAATAAAGAATAGGTCTCCTTAACATCTAAGACATTTGGATAATTCCCATTGACACCAAAGATTGGCATTTAATTGCAGACAAAAGCTACGTATTTTATGCTTATTCTTAAACGGCCATTTCTATCCACGCGGAAGAATTAAATTTAACGTCGATTTTGTCTTTCTTAATAAGACAGTTTTAAAGCCATCTGTTAGTATCAACGAGAGAGCGAAATAACAAGAGATTATAACGCTATCAACTATTTACAATATCTTTTTGGAATCTTTTTAAAACCTTAATACGTTGAAGCGTAATCTGCATCACTGAAAAATATTTATATTTTCCACAACAATGAGGGAGCAGAAGAAAGATTCTAATCTTGTTTATTCTCGCGTTCTCTCTAAAAACACAAGGCCTTAACAGCCAGTCATACGATTCTCTTGCGTTGGTATATTGAAACAAGAGGAGAAAAAAAAAATCCAAGGATTAATTAAACCAGATACCTGAGTGAGTTCACCGCCGAAACGTGGTTACCGGGTGTTTTTTTTATATATAAATAATTTCATGTCAATGTCATGTTATTTACAAAACTGGAAAACATCACCCGTATAATATATGAAATAAGGAAAGATTTTCACATGAGAAAAAAATGCTAATTATATTTTCACGAGTTGTAATATTTTGTTTGTAAAAAAGATGATTAGTGACGGATCGGAACATGTACCTCCTAGTTAAAAAGGCAAACCGACTTTTAAAAATGTATTTCTGAAATACAGGGTCAGTTGGGATCCTTAGATATGGCGTGATTTTTCAGTGAACCCTGAATTGACCTTTCTGCTACTAGTAAAAAGGTGAGATTTCATGATAAGAAAGGGGTTCCTACCTCCAAAATTCGCCAGGGATGTTTTTGTAGGTTCTCCCATTGTACTCTCTCCATCACTGACAAACAGTGGTGAACATTTCCCTGTATGGGACAACAAATGTAGCCAGTACAAGCCCCATTGCGTTGTCTTATTTTTGAAGGAAATCTATTCGACTGGAGAAAAGACGTTCAGTGAGAAATCGAGACAGTACGATTTTGGTGTATTGACTTGATGACAGTTGATACGACTCACTAGGGAAAATGACTGTCGTTCGCCAAACACAAATCTAAGTCACGTGAGGACAATAGCACATGAATCGGTAAGATGGAAGTTTTTGCGGGAGACGAGATCAATATTTGTGCCTTACATCCTATAACGATGTCACTATGAAATATAGGAGCACAAAAGGTTATGCCTTGCTGCTCTGGCTATTCATTTAGATCGTCCCCAAGAGCGAAGTAATAACGTTAGTAACATACGAACAAGCAGAATGTTTTTTAGCCGAAACTAGTTGAAGATTTTTTAATTTCTCAATAATATTTATTGTACAACACACACACACACAAACACACACACACCCACACACACATATATATATATATATATATAATGTTTAACATATGAGTTGTCAGTGTATGTGTGTGTAATGTACACACTCTCGTTTACATGTAAAAAAATTTAATTTTTAATTTCTCAATATTTTTTATTGTTCAAAACATATATATATATATATATATACAAACATAAACACACAAGCACACACACACACATATATATATATATATATATATATATATATATATATATATAATGTTTAACATATGAGGTGTCAGTGTATGTCTGTGTAAAGTACACACACTCGTTTACTTGGAAATAAATCATATTCGATTAAAAACATGAAACATTATTAGATTTTTTCTCTATTTTCATGTTCGTACTTATTATATTCAGAACAGGCAAAAAGAACTGACAAGTGCAATATTCCTTTTTTTTTCTATAATTCTTGAAACTAAGAAACCTTGAAAAATAGATATATTGAATAAACAAAACATGATAAGAATGCAGTAGAAAACACATAACTCATTCAAGCAAAAGAACGCCGTCAATTCCAGTTAAATACATGTGAGAAGCGGTGACAAGAGATTCTCAAATGTATTCAACTTCAGAAGGAAATCCAAGAAAGGGATTGATTTAAAGATTTTAAAAGTTTATCTATCGAGATTTGGCGTACGTTTTTGACGGGGTTTCTGATACAAGACCCTGAAACAATAATCAAGGCCACTTTTTCTGTTTTTAGTTGGTAGATCGTGGCTCTGTATAGATTGCTTTTTCATTATTATCGACGAACTGCCATGCTTTCTTGGGAAAGAGAGTTCACTGCTTTCCCAATGACTTTTTTCACTGTTTAAAAATCCGTGTTTTCCTTCTCTTAGAGTGGCCACTACTAAAATGCTAGAGTCCAATCTACTCTGCCCGTTTTGTTTTGTTTATCGGGAAGGGAAAAGAGATGGACTTACGCTTTTTTACGACGGGAATTTCTGCGAAAGTGAAGGCAGCGGAGTAGATTGGAATTTGAAATCGGCTCGCAGATGCCCGCCTCTGAGCCAATAACTGCAACTCACTCCGCGCAGGGTGAAGTAAAGGACGGCGGCCTTTAAACTTAAAGTTCGCAAGGTATGACCCACCGAATTCGAAGGATTAAATAAGATCTGGATGTCATAAGTTTTTTTTTTGTTTTAAGTGGTGGTGGTGGTGGTGGGGGGTATTTCTTTTTTTTTCTCCCAGATAGGTGTATGAACAGTCTTCAAAAGTCTTCCTCGCCTGGTGTTTGGAACGTATGGCTACTTTGTATAAATCGAAATTTATGTCGTTGAATCCCCAAAGAGGTTCAAAATGATAAGGGCTCAAAAATTAGTGCGAGTCAAATTCAAAATGTGACGATATTACTCATAATTGTATTAATTAAATGAACCCATTCATATATATATATATGAACGTTTTTAATTAACATAGTTATAACTTATGATAAAAATTAAAATCCATACAACATTTCTACATCATTGCACAATTCTGCAATATGCAAAAACAATAAGAAAATTTTGTTATAAATGAAATTATGTGTTATTCATAAAATTTCGAGGCGAAATAAGTATTCGTACAAAATAGGTCTTTAATATCAAAAGGCTTAAATTACCATTTTTTACAAAGTTCTTTCTAAGATTTTGCGAGATTCTTCCAATTATTACCGGAACAATCTAGAAAAGTCCGCAATTCATTTCTTATATAAGGTTATCTCCGCACACAAATCACACGAAATAATTGCCATAATAGGGAAAGGAAATGAACTATCAAATTTGCAAAAAAGAATTGATCATGAAACGTTGGAAAGGAAGGCAAAAGCTATAGGAAAATAGTAGATATCCTGAATATACCATTTACTTAGTTAGTTCCGTTATTGTTAAGTAGAAAAAGGTGAAAACTGTTGAGAACAAATCGAGATCAGGTGAATCACGTAAGATTTCTTGAAGATCAATAAGAAGAATTCAGTGGAACATTCAAGAAAATCCAATGACTATTCAGAGAGAAATACAGGAAGAATAAAAGCATCAGGTATTATTGTTACTAAGTGAACAATAAGAGATAAGCTTCATAGATGTCAACTAAGATCAGATTCTCTAAGACAAACTCCACTACTATTAAAGAAACATAGGAATGTCCGGTTAAAACTTATTCGTGACCATCAGAATAAACCTGTATCACTTTGGAAAAGTGTTTTATGAACAGGTGAAGCAAAAATTGAACTATTCGGGCGTAATTAAAGAAACGGAGAAACGGAGAAACGGAGAAACGATTGCACGGCCTTTTCACCGTAGAACATAATCCCGACGGTGAAGTGTGCTGATGGCAATAAAATCATTTGGGAATGTTTTTCTGCTAATGGTAGGGTAATTTAAGGACAATAGATTGTAGAATGAATTCAAAAATATACAAAGATGTTTTGGACTCTAATTTGTTTGGGTCAGTAATAAAGCTTAGTCTACTAAATGAATGGGCTTAGCAACAAGATAATGACCCTACACAGACGGCTAAATCAACGAAAAAATGGTTTATTGCTAACAATGTCAATACATTCGAACGGCCATCACAGTCTCTAGAATAGAATCCAATAGAGAATTTGCGGCATTTATTAAACATTCAAGTTATTTCAAGAATAATATCCTGGACCTAAAGAGAATATGCAAAGAAGAATGTACAATACCAATGGAAACTTGCAAATCATTGATTAAAAGAGACTGACTGCTGTTAAATTGAGTAAGGGATATACTACAAGGTATTAAATAGGTATTATAATGGCGTACTAATACTTTATTCGCCTCCAGAGTTTTTAATTACATTAATCTAAGAAAATTTTCTGATTTTTTTTTTATAACTGCAGCATTATGTCCTGGTGTAAAAACACTGTACGGATTATAAAATTCTTTTATAAAATCTAACTATGCCAAATAAAAAAAAATCATGGTGTACGAATATGTCGTTTCCTCAAATCTATGAAAGTAAAATCCAATGTTGCTACCTGACGATAATTATTTGTTATAAACCGCATTTGAAGAAAGGTTGGTTTTCTAAATATTTTTTTTAAAAATTGATTTAATCGTTTTTGACAAATATTTGGTATTTAAAAACTGAACTATATAGTAAAGGTAAAAAAAAATCGTTTGGTATATAATCCAAGTGGATCCTAGTAATATTAAAACTGATCAACAGAAAAAGCTCAATGTATTTATTATTACAGAGCCAATAATTAATACACCATAAATTCCCAAATTATCTCGTATAGGATATAGGCTTATTTGGACCGACGAGAAAATTGGGTTCAAGTCTGGAGACATGCTTGGCCAGTCCATCACCTTTACCCTCAGCCGCTTCAGTAAAGCAGTGGTTGTCTTGGATGTGTGTTTAGGGTCATTGTCGTGCTGGAACACTGCTCTGCGACCCAGTTTCTGGAGCGAGGGGGTCATTCCCTGCTGCAGTATTTCACAGTACATGTTGGAGCTCATGTTTCCCTCAGTGAAATGTAACTCTCCAATACCACTCATGCAACCCCATACCATGACATTCCCACCACCATGCTTGCCTGTAGGCATGACACACTTATCTTTGTACTCCTCACCTGGTCGCCGCCACACATGCTTAAGGCCATCAGAACCAAACAAATTAAATTTCGTCTCATCAGACCATAGGACATGGTTCCAGTAATCTATGGGCTTTGTTGACATGTCTTCAGCAAACTGTTTGCGGGCTTTCTTGTGTATTGCCTTCAGAAGAGGCTTCCTCTTGGAGTGACAGCCATGCACACCAATTTGATGTAGTGTGCGGCGTATGGTCTGAACACTAACAGGCTGAATCCCAATCTCTTTAATCTCTGCAGCAATGCTAACAGCACTCCTACGCCGATCTTTCAAAGAAAGCATTTCGATGTGACGCTCAGCATGTGCGCTCAGCTTCTTTGGACGACCTACCCGAGGCCTGTTCTGAGTGGACCCCGCTCTTTTACAATGCTGGATGATCTTAGCCACTGTGTTGCAGCTCAGTTTCAGTGTGTTGGCAATCTTTTTGTAGCCTTGGGCATCTTTATGTAGTGCAACAATACGTTTTTTAAGATCCTCAGAGAGTTCTTTGCCATGTGGTGCCATGTTGGAAGTTTCAGTGACCGGTAAGAGAGAGTGTTAGAGCTGCACTACAAATTTGAATACACCTTCTCCCATGAACACATAATGAGTCACATGATATTTTGGAGGGAAAATGAAAAGCAGTACTCAATTTAGACATTTAGGGGTGTACTCACTTTTTAGGGGGTGTAGTTTCTTAGGGGCGTACTCACTTTTGCTGCCAGGGATTTAGCTTTTAATGGCTATACTTTGAGTTATTTTGAGGGGGAAAGAAATTAACTCTGTTATATATGCTGCAGACAGACTTCTTTTCATAGTGTCAAAAGGTAATTTTGTCAGTGTTGTCCCATGAAGAGATATACTTAAATATTTGAAGAAATGTGAGGGGTGTACTCACTTTTGTGATACACTGTATATAAGGATTAATTTTATTTTAAGTTAACTTAATATATGCATTGTTTTATGTATTGATCTATAGTTATGGAATGTTTTATTTTCCAAACAAAGTCAGCATTTTGTGACCATGTTCATAGTTGTTTTTTTTTAATTAATAATGCTTTCATTATTTTTAGAATATTTGTACATGTGGATGATGCTATTATATTTGTATTATCAACGAGTCTGTTACAGATAGATTTGGTTACAATAATAAATTGATAATACAAATATAACAGCATCATCCAAAAACGCCAACGCTGAATAATATCAATTATGAATACAGTCATAACGTGCTGACCGTGTTTGAATAATAAAACATTCCTATAAATCTAGAGGCATTCATACATCAATGTATATATTCATTTAAAAATCAAATAAAATTCATCCTTGGAAATGGCTAAAAGAATTGCTGAAAGCGCTTGGAAAACAATTATACAGTTTTATACTATTTATGTCCTGAAAAAAAAAAAGCAAAAAAAAAAATGTTGTACGAAACCGAGAAATTATATAAAAAAACTCGACCTTATCAGCTGCATTCAACGTAACTTACAGATATATATATATATATATATATATATATATATATATATATATATGTGTATGTATGTATAGATATAAATTGATTTTTATTTATTCATCTGACAGATTAAATATGTATATATATGTATGTGTATATAAGGCCTAAGAGCCACTCGAGATAGAGTGTTACAAGTTAAGTGGCACAGTTTATGGCAATATTTGGGGGATATAACGGTTAGCACTAGGTTTGAAAAGGTTGAGATTATAGTGATTGCAGTATCCTCTTGGAATTTCTTCCAGAAAGCAGTAGTTCGTGGGAAAAGCTGTTCGAAAGGAACTTACATCTCACCAATAGAATATAAATGGGATAAGAGGGTTCGCAAAAAATGTTCTTGGTATGATTGCTTTTAGCCGTGAAGGACTGGCGGAACCCAAAGAATGCAGTTCATTTGACCACTTTCCAGTGTACCTAGATGATGATGATGATAATGATGATGATGATGAGGAGGAGGAGAAGAAGAAGAAGAAGAAGAATGAGGATCCAACTTTAGGAAAGAAAAAGGACGGAAATAAGAATGGATACAAGAAAGGGAAGAAAATACGTGACAAAAGAATGCAATGAAAAGAGAGAAAGGACCGGAAAGCTATGTATGCATCCTAAACTCATCTTCAAATTTGCCCCTCCTGTAATTTCCTCTTGCATGTAAGCCCTGTCCGTTTCTTTCAGCTTCAAAATACAGAATTGGTGCTAATGCTGCCAGAATCAGACACTCGAAGCGTCCGGCAAAATGCGCACGTTTCAGCTGAAACGGAAGCGGAAATGACCATTGCAATGGAAAAACTGTCGAAGAGTGAGTGACGGGAAGCATCGTCACAAAGGCCGACGACTCCAGGCAGATTATCATGAAATTCCCGAAATCGACTACAAAACGAAACAGGGGAAATCGAAGAAATGGAATTAGCCAAGCAACTGTGATAATGAAATGGATTTTAAGGCTTAATGATTCGAAAGTAAAGGTAAGAAGAAAAATGTGGATGATTATGGCGAGATTTCGATTTTGTTACGAGATCTCATTGTAATTACGTTGTTTAACGCGTGTCACTGGCGTGTAAGGCGGGAAGAAAAAAGTCATGTCTCGCGTTAGTTTCATCCTAAACGTTTGTTTTACAATTGTGTTGCTTCTGTGGGCAGAAATCTCCGAATACATTAATAAGAAGTATCTCGCTATTGCTTTTTATATGGAAACGTATACATGGATACAAACTTTTTTTAAAGTTCTAGCATTAAAGACGTATTTTAAATTACTATTGTGTGAATCGTCGGAATAAGGCAAGCATGTGAACATATTTCAGTGCATGAGTTCTTTATTAAAATAGATAGCTCGGCCAAAAGATAGTTTAGAATTTATCACAGACAACTGGAATGGTATTTTCAACAATGGTAGGAGTAGATAAGTTCTCCTATCAAGCGGTTCACATCGGAATAGAGGTTTATATCTTCTTTTCTTTTTAAGAATGGGTTTCCGGATCCTTCTAAACTTTTCTCATTCTCTGTCACACCTAGTAGCTCCTGGCATCTTAGTGCCATTACTGCCTTTCCTGGGTTGAACTGATAAAAAAATCAGACATTTAGGGAGATTCTTTGATGACTAAAATTAATGTGTGCTTGTGACACGTGTGTTATTTGTATGTTTATGCTTCCCTTTGTTTTACATAACTTCAAGATTTTATTTAATTTTTTTATTTTATAGGGAGAAGTTGGAAAATTTTTATCATCCTCTTATTATTTCCCCATTATGGGCATTATATTATCAGTGATATAAAATAACACCATATTTCACGGATGGGACCGAATGTCTCAAAGGGAAAGGAATGACTCACATGCTTGATTTTTAGAGACACATTGATATTAGTAAGAAGTAAACAAAACAACAGATATTTACTCGGTCACACTTAGAAAAAATATAATATATATTTAGGCAGCGAGAAGTGTTGAAAGAGACCGAAAAGATAGGGCCATACATATAATTTGGAGATTCTTTTGTGTTTCTGGAAAAGCCATGTTTAGGACTACGGATTCAATCGGATGGGATTCATCTACTATTTTCCAAGCGAGAACATATTTCAGTAACAATGAATGGCGTGTCTTAAGTTTTCCCAAATTGATCACTGCCACCTGGAGATAGTTTCTTTCTGTATCTGGGGAAGATATATTCTCAAAGGAAAACGTCATCATGGATTTATAAGTGACAGTATGGTCTGGAGGAGGCAGAACTAATTCAGGAACCCGTGTTAAAAAGCACTCCCTCGGTAAACCGACTGAAATTAACTACTACTTTCGTCACTGTATGGAGTGACGTCGCTAAGTGGTCATCAAGTAACACACGTAACTTATCTCGACCAAAGGGAGACAATCGCTTTTTCATCCCTATATTTTGTTATAATACTTTATTAAATTAACACTAATTTTCTCAAATAATCATGGTACTAGAAGTGGCGTATTATGAAATTATCAGAGACTGTTATTTCACCCCGAATCGTGTTAAAACCAAAAGACGCTCGGCCAACGAACAAATCGTATTCCACCAAAATCAGGTTACTCCTTGGGTCCCCCACCAACCAAAAAATCCTGTCACTGGATCTAACCAACGCTTTTATCCAATGTGGCATGTGTACTTAAAGACATCTGTGTATGAATTTATGGGTATTATAAACCTAATGTTAGGCCACAAAAATCCCCTGAGCCGACCAAGCATAGAAATAAATACAATATGAGAACCCGTAATAATGAGTGCCAGCGAAAAGCGATAATAAAAACCAAGTTGAAATATGAGCTCTGGTAAAAACATGCAATGATAACAGTAAAATTGTAATATGAGCACTGGTAAAAATGGTTGCTGAAGATATTAGGTTTATAATACCCAGAAATTCATACACAGATATCCTCAAGGACACATGGCACAATGGATAAAGCATGGTTAGATCCAGTGACAAGACCCAAAAGAGTGTGGGTTCAATACCCGGTTAGAGCAATGGAGAACTTTCAGGGAAAGAACAGTCTACCCCAGTGAGCGAAATAAAGGGTTCAGTTCGACATTCCGGCCATTGTAATAAATATGGCAATAGTCCGAATAATGTAAATAATGTACATAATACCTCATCTCAGAAATATAGCCAGATAAGACAACAACTGTTGACTTATTAACAAACATCGAAACAACAAAAGACTGGATGATACAATTAATCAAACAAGACGAAAACAGAAAGAAAAAGCATGTTGTAAATAGTAGATTCTGTAGAAAACCAAAACAGAACCCAAGAACCAACTGTGCAGTAAAAATGATGAAACAGAAACAGAAAGCTAAGGATAAAGCTCTTGAACAGAGGAAACAACACGTAACAATCTGGAACGGAAGGCTTTATTCGTGCAGCGCAAGATCTGAGTCTTTTTATTTAACCTTCCATGCAAAATCATATCATAATAGTGTGGATACAAAATCCAGTTTCTCTGACAAATATCAGGAAACCATAGATCATCTAATCTCAGGATGATCTGTACTTGCGCCAAATAAATATAAAAATCGTTACGATAGATTGAGGCAATGCTTACATTGGGCATTGTGCAAACACTTTCGAAAAGATGTTAATAAACACTGGTATGAACTTCATTCATTATCGGTTACACAAATAGAAAACATCACAATTCTATAGGATTACACTCTCTTTAAAGACAGGAAGATTGAAGCAATTATGCCTCGCATAACTGTCAAAAATGGAATAGAAACAAAATACTTGCCTACTTAATTGATATGGCTTGCCCAGCGTACTGTAACATGGAAACCAAGGAATTTGAAAGAACTATCGAAATAAAAAGACCTGCAAATCGAAATGAAAAATTTTGAGATTGAAAACAAGAATACTATTCATAGTAGATGCATTTGGAATGATAAGAAAGGAACGCAAAATCACATTAAAAGTCTCTGGAAATTCCAGCTTAAGAGCAATACAAAAATATGTCTTGATAAGTAAAGCCCACACATTAAGGCATTTCTCCATGTAACGCTAGTAATGTTATGTGAGCTAGAAAAACATGATATGTAGTCATAACAACACATCAATAGCTCTTGCCACACACTTGGAAGGTAGTGCGATCATAGCAGAATTTGAAATAGAATGATGATTATTCATATTATTATTCCTCCTCCCAATGAAGGTCAATGTTATTCGTTGCTTTTATTAAACCTGTCGCCATATCGCACATAATTTAAAGATTTGACCGTGATGCCTGTACCTGACATAATTTATCATAATGGGTGCCATGATGAATAAATTCATTGTTTATTTTTTATTCTTACTTGGGTCTCTCGTTTTGGTGTGAGAATTTGTTGTGTTAAACCCTCTTACAGAAGAATGAACTATTTCTCCTCTCATAAATACCAACTGCGAGACTTCCTAGAGCAGTCGTTGGGCAGTCTCTCACTGTGTGCCACTTCTGTCGAACTCGCTGCTTTGGCAGAGAAGAACCGGCCGAAGCTATGCCGAAGGGCAAAGTTTCGTCCGGTGAGGTAGACAGATCCCGAACCCGCTTATGCGGACTCAAAGTGGGTATTTTTGGCCGAGCCTAAGGGCTCGCAGAAACCCATGTTAAACTCGGGCTTGTGCCACATACATTCCTCGTGGGGGGACTGTTAAATATCGTCGTCGGGCAGTCGTTGAGCGGCCGTTGAGCAGCCGGGACGCAGTGTAACCTGACTGTTCGGATGGACACTTCTATCTGCTTATTAATAACTCTCTATCTGTTATTTCAATACACTTGTCCAACCTACCTTCGTCTTCTGTCTTTCTTTCTGGCCGCTAAACAGGTCACAACAGAATTTTAATAAAAATAATCATTATTATTATTATTATTATTATTATTCCTTTGATTTCTGTTTTATACTCATTTACTTCCGGGTACCAACACGAGACCTAAGGTCAGAAAAGTCATGATGACATTCCCCACTGGTCATTTTTTTTGTAAGAATCAAAGCAAAAATCCTAAGATCACACACATTTTACATAGATAAAGCTCTTTGTAATGTGTAAGCTGTACAATGTGCGGAACTTTATTCCATTTATGAAGAAAACAATATAATCTGTAAAAGATTTAATTTCTCTGCAAAGATAAAAAAAATACATATAAAAAAAATACTCAACCAACAAATGCAGTTAAAAATATAAAAAAGACGCTAAAACCACAATGATTAAAAAGTTTTACAACGACTAGAAAATTCACCTGCATTATCAATATGCACTCGCACGTAACGGTGCCATTATAGAGAAACGCGAAACCCATCAGTAGTTGAAAAGCGCCGAGCGAAACAGTTCTGTGCTAGAGCGAATCATATTCGCCTGGAATTACAAGGCAAATTTAATTAAGGAAAATGGTGTAGACCCAATAAGCAAACTATACAGACAGAATTATGAGACTATTGACCACTAAATTTCTGGTTGACCAATGCTGACACCCAAAGAACAAACACGCAGTATAAAAATGGGGAATATATTCACTGAATATATGTCAAAATTACAGAGCGTTACATACCGAATAATGGTATATGATCATTATGCTGAATCATTGATGGAAGGTCATGAAGTCACAGTTTTAGCAGAATTTATCATTCCCATTGACAGACATATAAAAGCTGACAGACCTATATATAGTAATTACAAACAACCTTTTCGTAGATATATCTGCGTCCGCAATTAAAAATATATCTGTTAAAGAATAT
>CAHIKZ030003632.1:2527500-2562500 GCA_903632075.3 Acanthosepion pharaonis | reverse complement strand
ATCGAAATAGAAGGCTCTTGAACTGAAAATCAAAAAAATATAGCACATAATGAAATCGATAATTCTAGTTGTAGTTGGAGACCTCGGATTGATTAGAAAAAAGTCCCGATAGACTCATTGAAGGGGTTCCTGGTTGGCCATGATTTAAAGAAATAAAACAAAATTGTACTTACAAGTACAGCTCACAAATTACGAAGAGTTATATCTTTGTAAAATGTGTGTGATCCCAGGTTTTTGTTTTATCTATTTTGTTTTAGAAAAATGATTAGTGGAAAATCTAATGAAGCGATTTCTAACCATAGATCTCTGGTTGTGACCCGGAAAGAAATGTGTATACAACAGAAATCAAAGGAAATCATAATAATAAGAAGAAAAAGAATAAAAATAATAAGAATACGAAGAAGAAGAAGAATACGAAGAAGAATACGAAGAATACGAAGAATACGAAGAAGAAGAAGAAGAAGAAGAAGAAGAAGAAGAAGAAGAAGAAGAAGAAGAAGAAGAAGAAGAAGAAAAAGAAGAAGAAGAAGGAGGAGGAGGAGGAGAATTCAGTTATAGCAATACACTATTTAAATTAAAAGGAATGAAAATAAACAAATACGTGAGACTGATTCAATGTCCGGAAACAAACCTACATCTAAAGGGATTAGGACAAACATGAATCATGGCCGCCATTTCAACTCTAAATTAGTTCTAAACTCCATCTATATTCCGTTTTGGTAATACATTAGTGTCTCCGACATTTCCCAGATGACCCATGTTGAACTAATGCCAGTAAATTATGCCCCCTATAACTTGAAGCATAAATTCTTCTATTATTAGAAAGAAGAAAAACAGGCATGCGTGCGATGTCGTTCGATTATAATTCTGCTCGGGCAGCGTAGAAACGAGATTCAAACTTCGTATTTATCAAACGTTTCCTGTGTAAGCGATGCGTTCAAAGAAATAACAAATGAGTTCGAAATACAAATAAATGCCAACAGACAATACGTCCAGCTTCGAGTTAAATATCTGGCTAGTGAAATACTTTAATGCTGTTATTTTGCAGTCAGTTGTCTCCTTTTGAAAATGATAAAAGCAATCCTAAACAAAAAAGATGAGAAATTAAGAAACTGTCTCAACTATATATTTTATCAAACATATCTTGGGTAAGCAATTATTCTCGAAATGTAGAAAGACACAAATTGATCTTAAGACGTGAAAATGAAAAAAAAAAAAAATTGACAGTTTTTCTAAGGCTGATAATGCATTATCCTTCGTTATTCTCAGCCTTCGACATCGAGTATTATGATTAAAGAGACATAAAATGTTAAGTTCAGAAACGGTCAACCGAAATATATATATATATATATATATATATATATATATATATATATATATATATATATTTCCATTTTGGTATTTTTATGAACTTTTTTGTTTCAAATTGAATATGAAATAATTTGGATATTGAACGGTCTTCAAAGTTTTTTTCAACATATTTTACTTCGTGTAAATATTGAGCGCTGCTCATTCTGAGTGCACTTAAGTAGTATCCAATAATCATTCTGAATTTTATTTTGTTGTTATGGTGGTAATAAAAGTTTATTAGGCCATTTGTATTTATTCAGCCTCAGTAAATTTAAGTCCAGATTCTTGCAACGTATGACTATTCTTGGCAGATTTTCTGTTGTTACAATGTGGGATATTTAAGAAAAAGATGAGGAAAGAAAAAGAAAAGACTATAGATAAATTTGGCTATATTGAGAAAATTATTTTAAAACCTTATTCTAAAACTACTGGCGTCTCTCGTTTATGCGTAACAACCTCAAAACTGTCTGATGAAGTTGTAACGAATGAAACGTGTCACAAATATACTTTTTTATATATATATATATATATATATATATATATATATATATATATATATATATATATATATATATCGGTACCTCAAAAAGATTCGCTAAATGTGCATAAATGATGAAAAAAATACGAAACTTAACAAAACAACGTTTATCGTCAAACTACTTATATTATTTTTAAGAAGAGAGCCCAAAAGGATTATATATATATATATATATATATATATATATATATATATATATATATATATATATATATATTATATTATTATTATTATTATTATTATTATTAAGTCATATATTCATCATCCTTTTTAGAACGTTCGGAACTTGGGCTACAAATTTTGTTTTTCTTGCCTTATCTGGAGACCATAAATAGCATCGAAAATTTTAGATAGATAGATACATATATAATGAACAAACTTCAATAGATAGATAGATAGATAGATAGATAGATAGATAGATAGATAGATAGATAGATAGATGTGAAAAGACAATGATATGAACAGATTGATATGAACAGTCTAAAACAAACAGATAGATAGATAGATAGATAGATAGATAGATAGATAGATAGATAGATGTAAACATTCACTTCAATATAAAATGTTATTTTTCCACACAGAACTTTTATTTAATTCTTCCAGGGTTTCCTGTTTTATTTCATGAAGTTAACTAAATAAATAATTCAAATTTCCTGGCCTTATTCTTTTCTGATCATTTTTTTTTCTTTTATTATTTTCTTCTTATCAAGAATAGACAACGAAGAATGCATTATCAGCTTAATTTACAAGATCTATAGTTCAGTTTCTGTATGCAAATCACACTTATATATTCACAGGTAGAGTGATGTAAATATATTTTTGTAAGATATAATCAAGTTGAAATCTGTTTTCAATGTCTCTTCACTAGACTGGTGTTTTTCCCCCGAAAACTGTGAGTCATTTGGCTTCAAACTGAGCCTTCCTTTGATCGATAGTGAAATTAACGCTATAAGACATGAATCTAACTGAGATTACGAGTGAATAAAAAAGTAATACAATTTGCATTCTAATGTTTATTCTGTTGTTCAGCTTATTTATTTGAAAGGGAAAAATCATTTGATTATTTATATCATCGCTTCACTCATCTAACAATTTATCAGTGGGAAGGAAAGTAACCTGAAATGCAACCATTTTTTAAATTCACCATGGCATTCACTCTTCAACGAAAATAAGCTTTATGTAACTAGCATTTACTACGTCGACATACATATATACTGAGGTAGTAATAACCTATGTTCGCTATGTACAAACAATGGACTCGCCCCAGTTGGCTATTTAACTTGTAACTACCATTTTACGTTTGAGGCTGAGTTTCGTTTAGTTGAATAAAGCTTAGCACTTTTACTGTTGTCCTAAGCTCTGTTTACTCTTGAAATTACTACATATACATATGTGGTGTAACCTCGACCCGTATCCGAATACGACAATTTCCCTAGTTTTATCCTTGATTTCCTGGATTTTGCGCCGTTTCCCTTCAGTTTCCGGTTATTTGTAACTCTCAATCAATTTTACCTTTTGTTATCTCTCTTGTTCCACCATCCATTACCTTATGCTCTTTAGCAAGGTTCTGAATTATCCTCCTCTGCTCCTCTTGCCTTCATTCTGTCCTGTGAGTTTCAAATTTTGCAATCTTTCATCATTATGTGCCCTAGAAATTTCATCTCTTGTAATTGTAATTTTTGCTTCGATTTTACTTTAAACGTGGTCGTTTTTCACATTTTTGGTCCATGATATTCTCAGCATTCTTCTGTAGAACAACGTTTTGTTGCTTCATATGTCAGATTATTGTTTAGAATTCATTGCCACATAGGAAGACTGATATTATATAACAGTTTACTACTCTTTTCTTGGTTTCTAAGGAAGCTTTTTTTCTCTTTCTTAATACTTTTCTTAGTTTCTGGAAAGCATTATTCATTATTCAGATGCACTTTCGGATTTCCGTGTCTTTTATTTCGTCTTCCTTTAAAACACTTTCCAGATATTTACATTGATGTACTTGTTTAATTTTTCCATCTCAGATTATGGAAATTTTATGTTTTTTTTTTTTTTTTTTTTTTTGGTAACTACGATACATTCAATCTTACTTTCCTTCCCTATCTTCTGTAATAGTTCTTGTCGTTTCCATTATGTGTCTGGTATCAGCACTGTATTCACCTGCATATCTTATGCTATTAAGATTATTGCCGTTAATAATGAATACTTGTAGGACTTTTAATTTTCTCAGAATCGCCTCATTGCAAAGGTTGAATAAGTCCGGTGAGAAGACACGTCTTTGTCTTACTCCGCTTTCAATCTTTTGTATATTTAATAAAGCTAGTTTCTATCCGTAAGTTAGCGATTTATGTTCTCGTTTTTTCTAATATCTTTCTCAGATATGTAAAGTCTCCTTCGCATTTACAGTTATTCTTTATCGCGTATTTTATCAAACGTTTTTTGGCATAATATGTAAAACACAGGTAAACATCTGCATTTGTATTGGTCCTTTTGGTACCATTTTGAGCATAATTACGACCTTCCTTGTGTCAGGCTCTTTAACAAAGCCGCACTGTTCTTGTCATATTTTGAATCTGTTTCTGCTAAACATTTTCTAAGATCTTTAACCATAGGATTCAGAATATGTTTTAATAATTGTTGTATAATCTAAATAAATAAACGGAAAACCCTGCCTGTCCGTCCGTGTGTCTGAAACTCTCTCCAACGCGGGCCACACTTGCTCTACATAGACATATTATACCTTTTTGGTATTCTATGTAAGATGACCCTATTTTCTTATTTTTAATTGTCATTCGAAGTTTATTTAATTTCATTGTCTTAATCAATTCATCCCAAGCAAGGCGATAATGCTACTAAGACGTAAGGGGCCTACTGGGCGTTAAAGTGTATGAGACAACCTGTTTATTCTTACTTAGGAGATAAATAACTCAATAAAATTTCATAGGCGGAAACGTCAGAAGGATAGAGGATACACCTCTACTCCTGTTCAAAATACCGAGAGGTGTTTGAATCTAGCTCGACTAAATATTTTGAATATTTTTATTTTACAGTTATTAGATATATTTTTTAAAAGTTGTTTGCTAGTAACATTATCATTTTCTCGTGGTATGTGTCAGTTTTCAATCTTGCTATGCCTCCACATTTATCAACCTGTGAGATGAAGATTTTCTTATTGTTAGTCTAGCAGCCATACCCAGTTGGTCGATCATAAAAAGCGTTCAATTAGAATGGAGAAAAAACAGCATCATGCTGAGATGTAACAGTGTCTACCTCCCTCAATTACTTTAAAATAATTTCATTAAAAACATTTTAAATTAATGCGGTTACTGATATAACAGAACTACTCTGTTTTAATTCAATTGAAGCTACCCGAGTACATGAAGGGGTAATACAAGAAACATGAAGACCCTCTTCAGACCACAATTATTTTGGAGTTTTTGAAATTTAATTTGTTAGTATGCTACAAGGGATGTAAAAGAGGATACATTTATAATGCAATTGTTAAGTTTGATGCAAATTCGTTGAAAGATTAACGAAAAATAAGAAAGAAACCAGTAAAAAACGCCAGACTTCGCTATTTACGCGTGTTTTCACTTTATGGGTGAACGCATTTATCAAGTTAAATGACTGTTAAACAATCAACTTATTTTTGGCTACAATTGAGTGAAGGTTGTATTAGATTGCTTGAAAATTGAGGGAGTTTTTAGTTTTAAATTTGTGTTGAAATCGATTTGTGTTGAAAACGATTTTCGTTTTCCTCGGTTTTTCGCTAAACGCAGTGGCGTAGAAATACTGATGAGATATTGTTGAACTCGTCATGATGTAAGTAACCGACATACCGAGTTTGAAAGAAATCGGAGGGGAAAAGTTGAATTTATCGATTTTCTATCGATTTCATCGAGTATTGATTTTTAAAACCTATTGATTTTCTTGCGCTAGAAACCTATCTCTTATATGGCAAAATGTGTGTGCTAAGTTTGGTCAAGATCGGTTGGATAGATCACCGAGTGAAAAGGTATCACTCAGACACACAGACGGACATCCTCTGTTTTATATATAGAGATAAGTAATTTAAAGTTTATATAGCTGGAGTGGTTTCCTTGTTTTCTTTTGTTTTTTGGACGAATGTTGGTCGTCAGTAAGAGGATGAATCCGAAATGCAATTTGAAGGTCGGGAACACTAGAATCAAGCAGACACAGAAATTTAAATATCTGGGTAGCGTCTAGAAAGAAGACGGTAAGTGAGACACTGAGATCCGTAGGCATATTAGGATGGCCAAGGACACATTCCAAAAACAGGGCAGAGTAATGGAAGATAGGAGTATTTCTTTGGTAACAAAGAAAAGAATACTGAACTGTTACGTGATATCTGTTCTTCTTTACGGCAGAGAATGTTGGACGATTTCCTTAAAAATAAAGAAGAGACGCGAGGTGATGATGATGTCTTAGAGAGGGTGCAAACAAGGAAGAGGCTTATTCTTAACATTAGGAAGAAGCAGCTGAAGTTTGTGAGACACATAATGAGGAAGGAGGGTCTGGAGAATCTGATGCTCACCGGTCCAATAAAGAGAAAGAGAGACAAAGGCAAATAACGCGTGATATACCTGGTGGGCTAAGCAAGTGGATGAAAGAACGTGGTATGGGGGAGGAAGCAGAGGAAAAGAACATGTTGAGAGCTGCAAGGGATAGGAGGAGGTGGAGAGCCATGATCGCCTACGTCCTCAAAGGACATGGCACATAAAAAAAAAAGTTGTTAACATGCTTAACCAGCTTTTGAAGAAATAAAGATTGTAGCAATTAGAGAAGGATCCTATCGGGAACTAGTTTCACGAAGTAACGGTTCTGGAAAAAAAGCTGTTTTGATTAAATTTACTCCTTATAAAAGGAACATGAAAGGACTGGTGATGATTCGAAACAGTGAAAGTGGCTTTGCTGGTCCGAGCTATGAGCAAAAAAAAAAAAAGAAAAAAAAAAAAGAAAACAAGTGACTTGGTAAATCGACTGAACGCTTTATATTCAGATTAAATTTAACACTTATGGAAAATAGATTTTAAATATTTTCAGCTCATTTCGTATTTTATTTATTCACTAACTAAACGTCGCCCGATTTAAGCTAGCTCCTGTGGAGGGCTATATATTGGGCTTTCATCTCAATAGGCACGGACAAGCAGATGCCATAGGCAACAATAAATTACAGAACTCAAAATTGATAGCTGCATTTAATTATGTATGTATAGCTGGCCACTTGTATTCGAAGATACCACTCTACTAGGGCGTTTAGCCAATTCCTGTTGCAGACGTTTGCAAAATTATTTTCAGGCGCTTTTGTGTTTATTCGTAGCCCACCTGTGGTTTATACTGCTGAGAAGACCTTAGTTACAGTTACTTAGTACTTAGTTTTGGGAAAGAGTGTGTTATCTAACGTGATCAACAATTCGAACAAAGCCAGCACGCTCACGCCCTCGGTCACGATGACTTGGGATTTCGTGCTAGCACAGCTATCGACTCTCCAGCCTTAGGTCAACCCGTGGTATGGTTTTCACGTACTTTCGAATAACATCATGTCTCTTTCCTGAAAAATCGACCATAGAGAGATTCGAACCCTGGTCTCATGTTCAGAATGCGAGCTTCCTGTCCCTCGGCCTATTAAGTATTGCATCAATATTTAAGCTGATCTTTTAAAAGTTCAACGATAATTCTGCTGTTGCCACTTAACTTAAAGATAATTTCATATACGTAGGCCCTCACTTTCTGTAAAAATAATTATTTTTATTTCATGGGTGACTTTCGCTGGATTTCGCAATTAATTTCGAATTTTCCCAAATTTATTTCCAAGTTATAAAAATTGTTATCGTAAAAAAATGGGGAAAAAATCATGTACAAAAATCGCTGAAAAGAATTGCAGTAATGAAAATTTGGGAATCCAAAATTACGGGATTGCTGGTCCGGATTATTTTGCTCACGGAGTCGGCCTGATTCGAAAATGGCATGATATGTTGGGTCAGGGCTTCTAGGAGTAAAATTGAAAGAGTGTGACACAGTGACACACTGACATTCGTATTTATTATATAGGTATATAAAGTAACCATATATATATATATATATATATATATATATATATATAATATATATATATGTGAACTCATGAGTGACCAACTGTTCTAGACACCTAGTCATGTAGCAAAACGAGTTGGTTGCCCAGGAAGCGCCTACATTGACCAGATATGTTATAACGCAGATTGCCAATCTAATGACCTTCCGACCTTGATGATGGACCGTGGTGGCTGGCGTGATAAACTCTTGAATGTCTGAGCTAATTCAACCGAATAGATAATGAAGATATACTTTAATCTAAATTTCTTTATATCCCGTTTTATTCATGCCAATTTTGTAATGCAAACATTTTGTCTTCAACTAACGTAGCTTCGTTCAGAAGAATCGATGTCACTTCGAGTGAATTTTAATGTTAATGTTGTTTTTGACAATTTCTCCGAGGTGTTTGTTAACAGCTGGTGATTGCCAAATCTATGCTGTCCAAAATTTAAGACAATCTCAAAACCTTATTCTCATGTCGGAATGCAGACACCTGTGTTACGCATGCGTTTTTCACGTTAAACTCGCGCCTGCGTCCTAAAACTTGTTCATCCCCCATCAAAATATCACCTCGTTTTCTATTCAGAATACAGAATACTTCTTTATGCTTTACGCTTTTTTCTTTTGTACATTTTTTTTTATGTTGGGTTTCTAATTGTCTGTATTATCGACGCTAATTTAAAAATAAACTGATTTTTCCATTTCTCGCCCTCTTAATAGAAAGAAAAAAATTACACGTTTTCACCTTATAAATAATTCATACTTTAGTTAGGAGACACTGATCGTTTTTTTTATGTCTTTTTAACAAAATCGATGGAGAAAGTAACGAAGCGTTATAGGATCCCGAGTTTCTCCATTAGGACTCCGGGAAAGAGGAAGGCATTGTCACTGGAATTAGAATAAATAAGAATGCAACATTCTGACGCTAATAAAACAGTTTCATTTTACAGGCGATAACCTCAACAGGGACCGTTATATAAGGAGGTAGAAAACTAGTATACTTAAGAATAATTATAATGTTAAAGACAGTGCTACAGTATCCACCATTACTCATATTAAGAGAGATTTGCTCGAAGGAGAAAAAATTTTAGAATTTGCTGCAACAATTTTATAAAGCGTGAAAGTGAGATTAAGAAGACTTTAAAGAAAGAAAAGCAAGAATTTAAAAAAAATAACCAAAATAGAAATAGAAAAAGATAGGTATCGAATTATTAGGTTGGTGCAAAATAATGACGTAATAATGTCGTTTTTGACGTTAAAAATACGTCAAAAAACGAAAATTATTACGTCATTATTTTTGCACCAACCTAATATTAAAGCATTACGTATTGGTGTTTGGCAGTATTTTGGTTAATCATTTCAGCCCAAGCAAGGAAATGAAAGCACTAGGACGTAAGAGATTCCTCAGTGTCAGAGAATATGATAAAAACAATTCCTATTAAGGAGATAAAACAATAAAAGAATGAGAATTAAGAAGAAAGAAGAACGATTGATATTGCATTTACATTTTTAAAGATCAATGTTTATAGGGAAGCAAGAAGCCGGAACAGAGTCCCTCAAGAGAGAAGCGCGATAGAAGATACTGCATTGAACTTACGATGATGTCTAACCATTTCAAATGTAAATTAATGATATCTTGCAAATAATACAGAACTGCACTTAAATTCATATAGTCTAGGTGACATAGAGAAAACTTCATCAGAACAATTGCTATGAAAGTATTTATAGAAAAAAAAAACAGAAAAGATACAACGCGATGGCGAGAAATGTACAGAAGTCGAGATGTTAAGACAGGATTAATAATATTGCAGATTCTTTTATAAAGGATATATAGCAGATCTGATAATAATATTCAAAGAAAGGACGAATGGTAGACATATAAATATGTAAGATAGATTCAGACGAGAAACATCGTCTGGAACAATTTCCAGTGGTACGATGATTATCGGGGTCACCATTTTCATATTTAATCATTTTCTCCCTGGCAGTTGTGTCATAAATTATTTCCGTTCTGTTCATCAATTTTGTTCATCGAAGAATAAAGTAAAATAACCATATATTAGTTTGACACACATGAAAGGATGCATTTTTTTTGTTTGGTTGTTGATCCGGTTGTTTAACGAAGTAATATTTTTAGTATATAAAAATTATTCCTGACTTTTTCTTCCAGATAATTCTTCTATCAACGCATTGTTACTCATGAACCCTGTGAAAATTATTAAAACAAAACAATGTCGATTAATTTTACTGTATGAGTACAAATTGGAGAAAAAGAAACATTACATACGATGAGAAATGGATACTTTTTGACAACAGTAAGAGAGTAGGCCAGTGGTTAGACACAAGTGAATTATCAAAACAATAACCAAATCTCCACTGTGCCATAAAAAGTTAATAGCTACTGTATGGTGGTATTTCAAAGGGGTGTTTCATTATTCATTTTTGATTCAAGGGAGATAACAGCGACTTCGTATTGTGGAGAAGTTTAGTTTATGCACGAAAAATTGAGAAAGAAACATCCTAGATTTGTGGATAGAGATGGATCAATTTTGGTGCATGTCAACACACGATCGCACGCTTCAATCAACTGACCGAAACTGCATAGCCTGAATTATGAAATTTTATCCTATCCGCCATATTCAACTGTTATCGCTTTTACTGGTCATCACTTATTTAAGCATTTTTGAGCTTTACATACCCAATAAAACACTCTCCAATAAGGAAGATGTAATCGAAGAATTTGAACTGTTTATCATAACAAATTGTTATGGGATCTTACCCGTAATAATAATAATGGACTATTCCATACTTAATAAATACTGCGCCTCAGGAGTTGGCAAGGGTTCGGTCAGTCAGTCGACTGGCTGATCGGTTGAACTCTCTGCCTTCAGGCGGGGAGGACCCCGAAGGAGGCTACGCCGAAGGGAGAGGTAAACCGACCCTGAACACGTTTATACGGGTTCAATGGGCATATTTTTGCCCGAGCCCACGGTCTCGGAGATCCCACGTTAAAAAGGCCTTGTGCCACATGACGCCCTGGTGGTGGGGGGTGACTGAATATCGTCGGTCAGTCAGTCGACTGGCTGATCGGTTGAACTCTCTGCCTTCAGACGGGGAGGAACCGGAAAGAGGCTACGCCGAATGGCGGATTCCATTTCGGGGAGGTAAACCGACCCTGAACTCGTTTATACGGGTTCAATGGGCATATTTTGGGCTCGGAGATCCCACTTTAAACGCCGCATAAGCCGCATGACGCCCTCGTGTGGTGATGACTGAATATCGTCAGTCGGTCGTTGAAGTCAGTCAGTATTCAAGTCGAGTCAAGTGTCGAGTCAGAGGCAGTCCGAAACAGAGTCGCGTTCAGACAATTACTGCAAGACATTGGAATAGTGATACTGGTCGAGACTACATTGTTCTCTCTACTAAACCTGATTGTTCGTACTAACACTTCTACTTCTCTGTATATATTCCTGTTTGTAATATATCTGTGTTATTCCATATCCATGTTCGAGTTCTTCTTTATTGGTTCTAACTTGGACTATCACCGTGGTACAAGGAATTGGACCATAACACAAATGATGCAAACTTTTTTAAAGATCGGATCAAGAATTTAGACGTACGTTGGAGAACAGTCATTCATCAACATAGTGTTTATTTCAACTAAACAAATTAGTTATTTAACATTTCAGAAGCGTTTTATTCATTTCCTATAAAGTGCGTTATGTCATGTGGATTCCAAAAACTAAGGATAGTATTAAGAAACAGAAAAAATTCGTTAAAAGCAAATAATTGAGTATTGAATTGTTACGTCATATCTGCCCCCCCCTGTTGGGCAATGAATGCTGGATAATCTCTTCAAAGATGAAAAGAAGTCTTGAAGCAACAGAAATGTGGTTCTAAAGAAAGTTGCTAACGATGCCATTGACCGAAGATGTGAGCAACAACGAAGATTTGTCTATATTTCTGAGATGAGGAATTATGTACACTATTTACATTATTCGGACTATTGTCCTCATCTTTGTCGCCATATTTATTACAACGTTTCGGCCTTTCAGTATCTGTCTATATTTCTGAGATGAGGTATTATGTACACTATTTACATTATTCGGACTATTGTCCTCATCTTTGTCGCCATATTTATTACAACGTTTCGGCCGTTGTATGCCCCGGACTTCTTCAGGTGGTTGGAATATCGAATTGAACCCGTTATTTCGCTCACTGGATTAGACTGTTCTAGTTCCACGTGCCACGTTTAATGGATCTCATTTATCAGTTATCATTCCTCAAGGACACATGGCACAGCTGATAAATGCGTTTGTTAGATCCAGTTACGGGATCCAAAGTCTGTGTGTGTTCAATACCCGGTTATAGCAGTGGAGAACTTGGAGAGATGAATTAACTGGAGATAACTGATAACTGACATTACAAAGCCCTCGCAAAATATTATAATCTTTGTAAATTGATTAAAATTTCTTGTATTTTAGATCTATTCTCTGTGTGTTTAATTGGAGATGTTCTTATCTTTTAAAGTGGATATTATTTTATGGTTCTTAAAGATCAAATAATAATAGTCATCAATATTTTTCTTATTCCAATTATTGTTATTTTCACTTTTATAACAAAACTATGCACTAGAATCTGTTTCCAAAGAACTAAAATGTTTTTTCTCGGATCTATTACACTCTGTTTCGTACAGTTTTATTTTTGTTTAAGCTTTTGTATGAAAGATTTGGTGATATTTGTAACGGATCAAATAAGTGCAGCTCTCACCCGGTATTATTACGATCATCTGACATAAATACAAAATGGCTTAGTAAAGCTGGTATATAAATCGATTTTGTAGAGAACATCATTAATTTTGATATCTCGTTCTTTTTTATTTCCTGTACCACGTCTTATGTCGGCCTATTGAACTCTATGTCTCACTTTTGCAGTCAAGGAGAGAAAAAATATTCAATCATTGTATATAATTATGCCATCAAACAACAGAGTAAAATTATACTTAAAAAAATGCATACCAGGACCTAACACGGGAGATATAATTATGTCTATTATTGTTAGTCCATGATCTATATTTTTGGGCCCGACCTGAGTATGAGGATTAACTACATCTGGCAGCAAGGAGTCTAATTCAGAGGTTTTGAGGAGCGGGAAACCACCTCTTAATCGCTGTTGTTCCCAGGCCCTTCTGATCTGTGGTGGCATCACCTGTTATGGGTCAGACTATGGGCAAATTGTTAACCACCAAACTGGAACCAAGACACAATGAAAGTATAACATATTTTATAGTAGGTATACCACTAATACATTTTCCTAGTAATTATAATTACTAGTAATACATTTTTGTAAATGAAATTATCAATGCTCCAAAGAAAATTAAATTTCTGCATTAAATGACCCATAAGGTGTTGATATGCTGCTAAAAAAACAAATAAATATTTTCTGGCATTTAATGCATATTTCAGGAAACTTGTTAGAATGTATAATTTGTATCCTCTTGTCTTAACGTATTGTAACTTAATATGCATGCATTTTGCATATTATCCGACAAGGGGTCTGTTTTTTTCCATTAGGCCAAATGTTGAACAACTGTTGGCGTGCTTTACACTGTAAACAAAAAATAATTCGAGAAAGAATTAGAAATTTCTTAAAAACTTGCATTCTGATTTCTGTGATACAAATTCTGTACCTTGGGGTCTCATTAAGCTCAAGTGAGAAGAAAATCGAAGTTAGGATTGTGAAAGCATGGATTGCACTTGAAAATGAACACTGGAAGTTATCGCTACCAAGTAAGATCAAAGTTGAGTTTCTCAGAGCAATCGTAAATGCCGTTTTACTATACAGACCAGTCTCAAGAATCCTCAGTGATATTCTCACTAAGAAGCTCTATAGCGAAATCATGTACTGCGCTAAAAATGAACACTGTGGATGTCATCACTACCAAGAAAGATCAAAGTTGAGTTCTTCAGAGCAATCGTAAATGCCATTTTACTATACTGACCTGTCTCAACAATCCTCAGTGTTACCCTCACTAAGAAGCTTGATAATTCATACACAAAAATGCTTAAAGCAGCACAAAATATCAAATGACCTCAGCATATCACCAATGCAAACTGCTATAGTGTTCTGCCAAAAAAAAGCAACCACAATCGCAGAAGGAAACCATAGTCTATGATCCTCCACATGAAAACAGATATTGCCGCACAGCACGACGACACATCGATCAACAGGATAAATGTCTGAGAAAACAGAAGCTGCCGAAAACTATGGAAGACCGTTGATTATGGAGCATGTTTGTAATGGATGTCCAAATGAGTTCGACGATGTGATGAGATGTCATCTCATCTCGATGATGAGATGATACGATGACGTGGTTTGTACAAAGAAATTCGATATGCACTTGAGAAAATATTGTAGAATAAAAGAATGTACTGTAGATTTAGTATGAGTAAAAGTCATATAAAGATATCAATTATTTGTCGATATTTTATCTTTCCATTATTTGCTCCTATCAACTACCGGGTGCTGGCCGTGACTGAAAGTCAGCATAAGCACCGTAATTTGATTTCAACCTAACGGAATTATATAAAATGGTCGGATGATGATTTTACCTTAGAAATTGGTAAAAAAATTTCATTTTGTATAAAATCGTATATTTTGTTTATTTACATTTTTACATAGCAAAATGCTCAAGAGTCACTCAAGGTATCTTACTAAAGAAGTTGTATGTATAGATGTAGTATGAAACTTTTAAAAAAAGGTCAAAATATTTCACAGATATATATTCTTGAATTTAATTGAAATTATCTGTGAAATCCCTCAGTCATTTCGTATGTTAATCAGATTTATTCGTGCTTTTTCGGTAATTTCCGCTGGAATTGAATCTTGACGCGTTTTGTTCGTTGAAGGGAAAGCAAAAATAATGTGCAGATTATCTGGATATCTACGATGTGTAGTGATTGACCGTAAATTTGAAGGGTTTAAGATCGTTTTGTTTGTGGTAGCACCCACTTGGGAGTCTCTTGCATAAAGTAGCATCTTTGGGAAGAAGCCGACCCAGATCCCTGGCTAAGCTCACTCGGAAGTACGGAGATCTATTGCATCGGATGTCGCACACTGAAAAATATATATTAATATATTAACGGAAAACCGTATTCTGGGAAGACGAAGTGTAAAAATATGCGCAGTGAAAATGTTGGAAGTAAGGTTAAAAAAAGATCAAAAATATTTCACACAAATATATACTTGAATTTAGTTGAAATTATCTGGGAAATACATTCAGTAATTGAGTATGTTAGTCAGCATTCTTCGTGATTTTTCGATAATTTTCGTTGGAACTGAATCTTGAACCGCTTTTGTTCGTTGAAGGGAAAGCAAAAATAAGAGAAAACATATGGTATAGAGGAAAATCCAAAATGAAAGAAGGATATTTTTGGCTATCATTTAAAGACGTTATTTTACTTTGAATTTCACAAATAGAAATAAATTTGAATACGGCGCAAATTCTGAATAGAAAGGAAAATTTTGATATTAGCTCGAAAAATATCAGGCCATTGATTTCTTGATTTTTATCAAGGAAATATTAGAGCTTTTCTATTTCCTGAATGATTTTGAATCTGAAAATATCAATGGATATTATTTTGGTAAATTTATTTCATTTCAATCTTTAGATGTTTTATATTACAAAAAGCCATTATTTGATTCCTAGGGTCAGAAAATTTCGATATTTTTGAAAAAATATCTCAACAATGTTTCATTAATTTCTAAAAGTGTTTTTAATATTCTTGATGTTTGAATAGATAACTGCTATCCTCTTGCTAAAGGTCGTTTGCATCTTTCGCTTGTTTCATTCTTGTTACTGGTATATATTTATTTTATTCTGAAATGTTTTAATCATATTATCTCGAATGAAACAAAGATATCAATATCTTTGTAATACATATGTATGTATATATATATATATATATATATATATATATATATATATATATATATATATATATATATACATACAGAGAGAGAGAGAGAGAGAGAGAGAGAGAGAGAGAGAGATAGATATGTATGTATATGTGTATGTAAAAATATATATGTACTTATATATCTATCTATCTATCTATCTATCTATCTATCTATCGGTGACATATTTTAGTAGTTATTTTTTTTATTTCTTTCATTTTCCACAGTATAAGATTGAAAGTATTTGGGAAAATAAAACCAATGATAAAAACAACGTCAAGAAATTCATTCAAGAATTTGATAGGATTAATAGTACGTCCAAATTATTCAACCGAACACACAGACTCGCGCGCGCGCACACACACACACATATATATATGTGTGTGTCATGGGAAATTTGAAGTTTAAAAACAGTAATTTAAACTTGTAAACGAGACGCTTTTCCTATAGCTAAATAGTATAGCACTTCAGGCTATATGACAGTTCTATATAGGATACATGTTCGATTCCTGTTGGAGGACACATTTTTTATATGAAATTTGACATTCGGGCCGGTAAGTGAGGTTAGTGCAGTTTATTATAAGCAAACCATTGACTTTAATATCTAACCATGTGCCCGACTATATATATATATATATATATATATTATTTTTTATGACATCTGTGGGGCGTATTTGAGTGAGAGACAAGGAAAGATACCACGCAGAAGATTCCAGTGTCGTCTGTAGGTTGTAGTTGAAGCGATTGGTGATTGTATTGAATAAATTTACTCTTTTGTATTTCAAGATATTTTTTATGTTATTTTCGTAAATATATCTGTTGAAACAAGATGTCAGTCATATTTTCATATTTGCGTAATTTAGACGACAATTTATTCATCCCACCCTGAATATAATATTTTGGGGTTATTGCTTTGTATTATGTTATACATATATATATATGCATACGTATATATATATATATATATATATATATATATATATATATATATATATATATATATATATATATATATAATATTAGTGGAAAATATACATACATATGAAAAATATATCTAAAATTTCCCATACATGTATATTTTCAGAAAAAATTTTTCCAAGAGGAAGGATCCAGGTAGAACTCAATGTCTAAGACAGAGTAAGGATATAATAAAAGGCTTAAACACTAATATTCCATGGTCATAATTTATTCCATTGGAATCGTAAATACGATCCAAATCATCAGACCTAGAAATTCAAAATGAAAACAGAAAAAAAACAACTCCGGAAATCAAAACAGAATTTAGAGAAAGTGTAAGTATGAGGATGAGTGACAGAGACAATTTTTGGTGATGTGGGTGGGTGGATTTAAAAGAGGAGAGAAAGAAAGTCGACGGATGTCTAATACATAAAGATACATTTCGTGGTGACATATACACACCACAGACAATTCGGATAGGAAGGGAAAAAAAAAAAAAAAAAAAAGGGAAAAGGGGGGGAGGGATGGGACGAAGGAAAATAAAATTGTGTTTACTTAAAATTTAAAATCAAATATAAATATATGAAGATTGTCTCATTTCGCAAGGACCAAATATTTCTATGTTCAAAACACATACTAATACACACACAAAAAAAAAAAAAAACCTATACAAGTAGGTACATACACTTAGGCATGTACACACACACACACCCAGACATACGTGTACATGCACATACATACACACATACACACATATATATACATATACATACATATATACATATACATATATATATATATATATATACACATATATATATATACATATACATACACATACACAAACATACATACATATATATATATACAAAAACCTAAAAATATATTCACATATCCACACATACACATATTCATCTATATTCATATACACACACTTTTCACATACATATACACGCATACATATGCCCCATGTATACATTCATACATACATACATACATACATACTTATACATACACATACACATACATATACATATACATACATACACACATACGTATATATATATACCTATACATACATATATACATATACATACATATATATATATATATATATACACACATATACCCATACATCCACGCACATACACATACACACATACATGTACACACATACATACATATATACACACATACATACATATACACACACACATACACACATATACACATACATATACACATGCAAATACATACACACCCTTACATATGTATATATATACACATGCAAGTGGTGTGTATATGTCACCACGAAATGTATCTTTATGTATTAGACATCCGTCGACTTTCTTTCTCTCCTCTTTTTAAATCCACCCCACCCACATCTCCAAAAATTCTCTCTGTCACTCATCCTCATACTTACACTTTCTCTAAATTCTGTTTTGATTTCCGGAGTTGTTTTTTTTTGTTTTCATTTTGAATTTGTAGGTCTGATGATTTGGATCGTATTTACGATTCCAATGGAATAAATTATGACCATGGAATATTAGTGTTTAAGCCTTTTTATTATATATATATATATATATATATATATATATATATATATATATATATATATATATTATGTTTTTTTGTTTGATTAATTTCCTAAAATATTTCTTGCTTTAAATATAAAGCAACAAATATTTTTTAGATTGTTTAGAATGTTTTTTTATTTGAATATTATAATGGTTTAATGAAATAAGTTTTACTTATTAACATATAGCGGGGGCAAGAAGAGGTGGATTCATACCTCCCCCAAGGGTATTTGCGCGTAGGTGAATGAACGCAACGGGAATTGGAAATCCGATCCACTATCCATTATCCACCAGTTCACAATACTGACCAAGCTTGCGTGTATTTTGTAGCGTGTGTTTCTATGTATCTATATCAGCATGTACATCATATATAACAAATCTGTTCATAACTGAAGCGTTAGACGAACTACATAATTGGTTGTATTACAGTGGTGAAGTCTTACAGTGAAACAGTCATACTTTTCTGAAGAAGTGATAATAGGTAAATGAATCACAGTGCACGATGAAGATTCTTCGGCTTTAAATTCAAATATTTTTGGCCTAGACTGGCCACCAACCAAGGCCCAAAGTCTCAATTTACGCTTCGTTTTAACGTGTACTTAGAGGAAGATAAATTAATGAAGGACATTAGAATAAGAATTTAAACTGAACAAAAACAACCGGAAATTAAACTCGGCTTGGCGACTACATTTCCTGTCCCAACAAGTTTGACAATCGGAACATCCATTGACATATATATATATATATATATATATATATATATATATATATATATATATATATATATATATATATATATATATATATATATATATATTGTTGAAACTTGACTAATGCATAGAATAATAATGCGACACAAAATGTACTTAGAACAAAATGTATTGAAACAAGAAAGTGTACACAATATTTACATATAGTCTTTTGTATATTCCTGGTAAGACCGTTCCTGGAGAATGTGTTGACTGAGTCACAGTCGGGCAGAGTCTCTGGTTGAATCTCTTGATTCCACCCTCTCCTCCCGGTACCAAGCATATTTATATGGTCGGTACTCCACTATATATATATTCCACTTCCTGTCCCAACATGCTTGATAATCTGAACATCCATTGATATATATATATATATATATATATATATATATATATATATATATATATATATATATATATATATATATATATATATATATATATATATATATATATATATATATATATCAATGGATGCCTCAACATGTCTTCCTGTCTCTCAATGGATGTTCCGATTATCAAACATGTTGGGACAGGAAGTGGAATCGCTCACCCGCATTTAATTTCCGGTTGATTTTGACAATCGGAACATCCATTGATATATATATATATATATATATATATATATATATATATATATATATATGAGTGTGTGTGTGTGTGTGTTTGTATTTCTGTGTGTGTATGTGTGCGTAGTAATATAAACGATATTTTTATGTGTATACTAGTTTGACTTTCTATCATTGTTTTTTTTAGTTACTTAAACAGTGAAATTAATAACAAGAGGGCTAGATATAACACTATGTCTGGGTTGGTTCCTTTGTTCAGCGAATACATGATAAAATAAAAAAAACTAAAAAAATTTGATAGCAAATAAAAGAAGTGTATCCTCTTAAAATAAAGTTTATCTCTATCTATAAAAGGCAGGATGTTTGTGTGTGTGTGTGTGTGTGTGTGTGTAATGTATGCACGGCTGCCATTTTCGACGGATTTGCACCAAAATTTACATGCACATGCTCCAAGTTTGCGGCAAGGCCAAGACCGACGTTGCATTTCCCAACTCTCATCGATAGTGGAAATAATCGATTTTTCATGCTTCTACGGTAGTTTTCATGTAGTTTGCGGCCGTGTTATTGTGTTATTGAGTGACAGCCAATAGTTGGCTGTCCCGAACAGGCAGGAAGATTCTATTGGCCAGCGTGAGAGCCAACAACTGACTGACACGAATGTTAACTAGCATGCTAGCATGCAAAACAAATCGATAGCTGCATTCACCACAAGTGGGAAAAATTTAAATCTTCATGGCACTTTACTCCAATTGGCTCATTCGCTTGCTTAAACTCAACGTTGATTCTGATTCCGCAGAATTGGGTTGGGTGTGAAAAGTATTTGTTTTTAACATTCTTTTTTCATTCGGTTTTTCCAGTTACGAGTCCTTTTTTAAAGCTGATCGTTTTGTGTATATTTTGTTTAGTTCTTTTTTCCTAACAGATTTAATGTTTAGTAAAGAGCTTAGAAAAAATTCCCAGTGTAAGATAGGCAAGAAGTAAGGCTTTAACAACATCAAAAGGCACTCCTTTAAAGGCAAGGAAGGGCAAATATATTTTAAGTCAAGTGATAGCGATTGCTGTATGAGTCGTACGATTTTTGAATCAAGCACGGGCAACGCCGGGCCATGCTACTAGTAGTATTATAAAATGGATTTATAATGTAATAATTTGTAATATAAAATGGATTTTATAAATCGATTTTAATGGATTAGAAATAACACATTTCTAAAAAACCTATTTCGATTCACATCTAATCTTTCGTATCCCGTTATTACCTGGATGTAAAAACAAATAAGTTTCCATGCCTCATGATGTCTGTATGAGCAGATGAAAGTATTAGCCAAAAAAAGACCTTATACAAGTTGAATTTATTAAAAAAGGAATCCCAACATTCATCTAGATGTTCGTGGGTTAATGTAATTTTAATAAATTTGTTTGCGATGATGTATTCTTGCCATTTATATTATTAACTTCACTAACCTGTTTTTGTATGCATTATTCATTTAATATATATATATATATATATATATATATATATATATATATATATATATATATATATATATATATATAACCTAGTGAGCCAAAATCTAATTACCAAGGTTTCACCTAATTGATCTTCAGTAGTACCATGAAGATCAGTTAGTTGAAATCTGGTCAGGTAGCTTCTAGTGCACTATGGTTTTAGATTTTGCTCTATTCATTGTATTCAGCGCTTTTACGTGTTTACTTAATTTACTCTGCCGGTATTATTTTTTTTTCTTTTGACTAGGCTCTGCGATGCTGATTGATTATTTTCGGCCGACACGGACGTCTTTAAACTTTTTTTTACTGAATATTTTTCCCTGATATCGGTTTTTCAAATATATTTTCATTTGCAAATTGTATTATACGGATTTTTTCACACCCCGAATATAGGTGGGAAAATATATATATATATATATATATATATATATATATATATATATATATATATATATATATATATATATATATATATATATATATATATATATGTGTGTATGTATGTATGTACATATGTACATATACCTCAAATATTCACTAAAATAATAAGCGTATATGATGAAAATTGCTACAAATTAAACAAATAAAAACAAAATGTTATCGTCAAAATCTGTATACTATTATTAACAGGATTTTTGGATTATTGGATTAAATATTCTTATCCTTTTTAGAACCATTCGAAATTTTAATTAAATAGTTTGTTTTTCTGCGTCATTGCGTGACCTTAAATATGTAGGGGACATTTTAGCTCCCTTTTGTATTGCGAGGCGAAACATACTGATTTGGAAATCCTTGCAAAAATCCCATAATTGTCGCCTTTAAATTAAACTTTCAGAACTTATTTACAAATTAATTAAATTATTTTAGAAGCGTTTTTTTTTTTTAGAAAGTCATGGTAAAATAATTTTACATCTGTTAATTTCACTTATTTAATTTTATGAAATTTTGAGAAATTCAATTTTTTAGCGCTCAAAGTTTAAATTATTTATAAAATGAAATCCTCGGAGTATTTAAACCATGATATTTTGTGGGTCAAACAGGACCTCCTGGTACAGAAAATCTGCTTCGAATCGTAAACTAAAATATGTAATAAAGCTAAGAAACTATTTAATTACAAAAGCATTTTATTGCATTTTTGTATAAAATGTATTATTGTCATTATTATGTTTTATCGATGAATAATGAGATTTCAAAGAATTATTACCATTTTGAAAAAACTTTAATTAGAAAAATTTATAAACTTATATAAATATATTACACTTCTGTCTTAATTTGTACCGGTTAAGTAATATTTAATTCCAAAAGATTTTAATTACATTTTTGTATAAAATGTATTATTGTCATTATTATCTTAAGAAAAAATGATTTATCGATGAATAATGAAGTTTCCAAGAATTGTTAACCTTTAAAAAAAAAACTTTAATTAGAATAATTTATAAACTTATATAAATATATTACAATTCTTTCTTAACATGTAGCGGTTAAGTGATATGTTTATTAAATTGAAACTGTATGTACTAATCATTAAATGGAAAAGCTCACGACTTCTGTTCTGTAATTTTATATCAATTAATTAAACTTGCCACATGAAAATGATAAACTTTTAAAAATCGATATGACGCACAAAGAAGCGATATCCGAGGATCAATGTACATATTCCTTATGTCTCTCAGATATTTCTATCATTTACGGTATTTTACATATAACTGATCATAAAATATACGATATCGATCAGACAAAATAACAACGTACATATTCATAAACAGACATGAAAATGGAACCGTTTTAAGAAAGCATTTATTAGATGATGAAACTGAAGATAGGCATTTATTTTGGTTTTAAAACTTCATTTCTTATTAAACACTATTTCACTCTAGCACCAGGTTCTGTTCAATTGTGGCTGCGAATAGAAATGCTTTAAGTAAACAGGTGCAGTTTCTCCTTATATAAGTTCAGCACATAGTTTCTTTATTAAGGGTGTTTAATTATTCACGAACATCAGATATTTGAATATGGGAGAGAAAAAAACAACCAATGTCTGCAGCCACCGTCTCCTTCAAGATGGCACTTCAGATCTTTATTTTTCCTAATGTTACTCACATTCACGTGACGTGACCTTGGAAAAGAGATCTTAATTCCTGACTGTCTTTGCTTTCTAATTAACTGATCAGATAACAATATCGAGACGTTGGTTAGTTAAAGCGTTTGGAAATACGAAACTCCGATTGAAATTAAATAACAGTCGTCAATCTGCAATGTAATCAAACAACAGTTGTTTTCGTTTCACAATATTTTCAAATTCCTCTTTTTTTATAACATGGCATTATAATCTGCACCTTGAAGGTAATCTCGTTATTCTTCTCATAATTTACCATGCTGTGTCAAGGACAAGTTAATAACAAACGTAACATCTATTCCAGATAAAATCGTATACCAATATAAGAATGCCATATAAAATTATTATTGATAAAAAGATTGGGATGAAATATCCGAACCTGAAGTGTAAGAGGGGATATGGGAAAAACAGTTTTATGTTTAAAATTTTAATTCCCGATCTGGCGTGACTTTCCTTTGTCTTTTCTACAAATATTTTTATGGCAATTGCTCTGTTGAACTTTTTTCACTGGTACCCACTCTACATGAATTTAAGCGTGCCACTATATTGGCATTAACGATAGGATAAAATCATTTATAGTTCTTATAATAAAAAAAGAAGGATTGCCGTTGCTACGATCTTTGGCTCGCAATTTTTAAATACTCTTATTTGTTTTTGTTTGAACACATTATTTTTTATTATGTTTACATTGGAAACAAACCTATTTAAGGAATGAGTTTTATGTATCTATGTTTTTTTTAATTTTTTATTCCGTCAAATGGTCATATTGTAGGAATAAAATAATTATCATATATATTAATTTTCGTATGTCTCTTCGGCTTTTTGTCCGTTTGTTTTTTTGCCCATTCTGTATTGTGTGCGTTCAGCATTTTGTCTGTTCGGATTCTTTGGCTTCGGCAAAAATGCATTCGGCAAAAATGCATTCGGCATCATGTCGGTTAGTAAGTAAATTTACTAAAATGACATTATACATATATATATATATATATATATATATATATATATATATATATATATATATATATATATATATATATATGAAATATAGTCTTAAGATGTGTTATATTTATGGGATAAAGTGCTCAATATCAGAGATAGAGCGTGTGTAAATATAAAAGTGAACATAGAAGTAAACATTAGAGGCGACAGTCTGTTTCATGCTAGATGAAATCGTCAGGTCTGACGAAATCATCTAGCATGAAACAGATTGTCGCGTCTAAATTTATATTTATATATATATATATATATATATATATATATTGACTAAGAATTATAAGGAAAATCATGTCAACTTGCAGCTTCAATGCGAACAGATATCTGGTTGATTACTCCGAGCTATTGGAATCTATCGTATTTTCTCTTTCAAATACATAGTATCGGAAACCTATGTCTAACCATTCTTGTACAGATTTAGCTGGCTGAGAACTGAATTCATTGGTGGGCATCTCCTAGACTGTTTGTCAGTCAAGGCTAGAGAGAGCCTAGTCAGCTCTGCTATTGAACCAAGAGCCGGGCGTTTGAAATCTGATTTATTCATACATTTCCTAAGGGTGTTTTGGCGTAAGTAAATGTAATAAACTTGACCCAAATTCAAACTCCGAGGTGATAGCCATTGTAATATCAGTTCATCCTTGAAGAAATAGATATATAGTCAATAGTGAATGCTGGCGGTAATCCAAAAACCAATGTTAAATATAAAATAACATCGTTAACATAATTTAAGTTATCGAGCGATGAGTAATACGTATATATTTATTTTAATATATATATATATATATATATATATATATATATATATATATATATATATATATATATATATATATATTATTACTATTATATACATATATATAATTATCATTATTATTATTTTATATGCGCAGTACTTATTAGAAAGTGTTCAATATCAGTGATAGAGTTAACATTCAGTTGTATGGATATGATCCTGGATTTCACGCTTTTGTGATCATCAGACAAACTAGTTTATTTTTTAAAATCTGAATCTATTTATTCTTGTTTGTGGTTTATTATTTTCGTGGTGTCTGATTGGGATGACACTATCACTCATATAGACATACGTACATACATGTGTTTTAGTTCACCCAAACCCACCCATAGAATATATATATATATATATATATATATATATATATATATATATATATAGGAAATAATCTGTTGGTAAATAATCCAAGTGTATGCTAATAATGTAAAGTATTAAAACTGATCCAACAAGTGAACTCAATGTATTTATTATAACAAAGCCTATACATTATATATTTGAGATTTGAGGTCAAAATCCGGGCATTTATGGATGATTTGACGATAATTCAAAATTATAAGAAAGTAGCACCGTTGGTTCTGGATAGACTTGCAGAGTTGGTAGAATGGAGTCAGATGACCTTCAAACCAAAGAAGAGCAGGTCACTTGTCTATGAAGGGAGATTCTGTCATACATGAAGTTTTTTCCATCACAGATGAAAAGATACCAACAGTGCAGGAGCAAGGTGTGAAGAGTCTTGGGAGGTGGTATAACTTCCCTATGACAGATCGTCACTGTGTGATTGAAATCCAGCAAAAAGCGAAAGTCGGTCTGCGAAGAATAGACCAGTGTGGTCCTCAGGGTAAATTTAAAGTTTGGTGTATGCATTTTGGATTGATGCTGAGACTAATGTGGCGTCTAACCATATATGAGGTGGCACTGTCTCGAGGTGAGATAAATGAGAGGAAAATCAGTAAATGCATACGGAAGTGGCTTGGTGTTGCAAGGATTCTGTCGCCGGTCGTTTTGTATGGCAGATCGGGGGTGGGGGTGGCCTTCAGTTACCTATTACTTCTTTGATGGAGGAGTACAAGGTGGAAAAGGTGAGATTGCATTCCATGCTGTGTGAATCTGGAGATGCTGTAATCCGGAAAAATGTGCCGGAAGTGAAGACAGGAAGAAAGCGAAAAATATCAGACGTGGTGTCAGCAGTGGAAGTGATGGTAAAGAAGGCACAAGTTCAGGGTGTTACAAGGGAGGGACGTGCTGAACTTGGTCTAGTTGAGAGGGAGGGATTGTGGTCAGAGGCAAGTAGACGGGAGCAACGCAAGTTACAGGAACAGGGGGTTCGAAAGCTCGATGATGAGAGACGTTTAGTGCGGACTGTCCAGCAGGCTCAGCAGGGTCGATGGATCAACTGGGAGGATATTGAGGGTGTTCAGAACAGTTGGTCTGATTGGTGGCGTCTAGGCGCAGGATATTTGAGGTTCCTCATACAGGCAGCATATGATGTGGCAGCATCACCGGCAAATTTGAAGAGATGAGCAGTGCAGGAGTCACACTCCTGCCGGTTGTGTGGTGCTTATGGAATCCTGCGCCATATACTGTCATCTTGCCCGAAGGCGCTACAGAACGGCTGGTACACCTTCAGTTCTGGAGGTCGTGGCAGTAGCTGAGAAAAGTGCGAGCATAGCCTCGACGAACCTGCGAAGGGTAGCCTTCCTGAAGGAAGGTGTGACTGACACAAGCAGAAGACCAGGTCGGAGTACTCAAGAAGTGGAGAGTGTTGGATGAGGCTACACTGCCAGTGGAGGTTATTGTTTCTGGACTGGGACCAGATCTAGTATTAATTGATATCAAGAAGCAACATCTGTTTCTGGGCGAACTGACAGTAGCATGGGAAGAAGGGATTGAAGAGGCACATGAAAGAAAGTTGCTTCGGTATGAGGAACTTGTGGCTGAAGTTCGTGAGAGAGGACACGGCTTCACCCTGGTGCCGTTTGAGGTTGGCTGTTGAGGATTTCCTGATGCTTCCTTAAAGAGATTCCTCAAGTGTGCTAGTATCTAAAAGCCGAATAGGGTGAAAAAGACTTGTGGTAAAAATGCGGTAGAAGGCAGTGCATTGATTACCCAGAAATTCTTATCGAGTTGCATCCAACTAACATAGACCGGTTGCAACGTAACATCATCCGGCTGTTGCGGTCCCACTGTCATGAGTGCTGTTATTTTTTTCGGCTATTTTTATATACGGGTCAGTGGTGCATTATGTGTAGTTTATTTTGTCAGTTATCTTACCGGAAGTCGTTTATGTGTTTGTTTATTTATTTATTTGGTTTAAAATATTTTGCTTGTTTTTATTTATTTTTATTTCTTATTTATTTCTTATGTTGTATTTTAATCGGTGTTTTTATTAACGTAGTAAAAATTTGTTTATATCGCTTATTTAATAGTTTTGTTTTGGTTTGGGAAGATAATTAACGCTATTTATTCAATTTCGGGGTTGAAATAAAAAAAAATAAATAAATAAATAAGAATAATCAAAATAATTCAACCCAAATAAATAAATAAATAAACAAATAAACGACTTCCGGTAAAATAACCGCCAAAATAAACTACCCACAATGCACCACTGACCCGTATATGTGAATAGCCGAGAGAATAACAGCACTCGTGGCCTGACGATTGCATCTTGCTTGAAACAGACTGTCGCCTTTAAGTGTTGACATCTATATTCACTTTTATATATATATATATATATATATATATATATATATGTGTGTGTGTGTGTGTGTGTGTGTGTGTGTGTGTGTGTGTGTGTGTGTGTGTGTGTGTGTGTGTGTGTGTGTGTGTGTGCGTGTTGGGACAAGAAGGCCAATTCCTTTCTTTGTGTTGTTCACTGAAGACATTTGAATTTAAGATCAAAATATTATTATGTGACAAGAGTTCAGAATTCCCGCTTTTATTTCCTGGTATTTACATTTAGATGTGTTAAACAGCTTAGGACATACCACCTTTTTTATCAGATCATTCGTTCTTTAAATGAGCAAAATTAAAGGAACTGCTAGTCTTAACGTAAATTACATTTAATATTTGGTTGTATAACCCTTGCTTGTAATAACTTCATCAAGCCTGCGATCCATTGATCTCACCAAACTTTTGCAAATCTGAAATTTATGGGATTCATAACAAGGAAGACGGTCTTGAAGAATTTAACGAATACAAGACATGTTAAAAAGAAGAAAGGAGGAGAGAAATCAGCGCGTAACCTGGGTAACGAGCAGAGTTTGTATAAACGTATTAGAATAGGGACCGAAACAGTGAGGGGAAAGTCATGGATTAGAGTTCTTAAGAATGCGAAAGATCCTCAAAGCTCCAGTCGTGAAGGAACGGAAAAATAAATTGATACAAATATTGAATTAAATTCTTTAAAAATATTATTAATATTCTATTCGTTTTAATTATTGGCTATATCAGGTTAGATTTGACTTTCAGATTCTTACAAATGCTAATGACATTCTTCGTTATATTTACAGCATTACCATCTCATTTGCTTCAAGTTATATATTTGCTCCTTCATAATATTGAAACTTCAAGTTTATATGGCCATTTTTACCGCCGACGTTATTGTCCCACGAATGAAAATCAATAATCTTCATATACTTGGCATCTTGTTTACGAGCAGATTTTAAATTATAACTCTAAACTAATCCGTGACAGGTAATTGTAAATAATCAATAACACATTAACAAAATCAATAATAACTAGAAAATGCAGACATCACCACGGATTATATATATATATATATATATATATATATATATATATAGGGAGAGAGACAGAGAGAGGGAGGGAGAGAGATAGGAAGAGAGAGACGGAGACAGTGGGAACATTTACTGACACGTTGTTGAATAGGAACCAACTGAAGCATTCTTCAACTGATGTTGCAATCAGATGTACAAACTCAATTAGTTCTTTATCTATAAGGACGCTTAATTGACAACTGTTCTTGTCATCGAAAGCAGCATTTAAAATCAATTTTAAAATGTTTCTAATTGACCTATCTGATAGCTTAATTTCTGTATATCAGTCAAACTGGCATCGCTTCCTTTTCTGACTTTCTACATAAAACATGGCGTAACGGAAGTGGGGGTTACCAACAGTAATGGTATTCGGGAGATTATTTCAAAGTTTTCAATAGAAAACACAAACACACACACACACACACACACATATATATATATATATGTATGTTAATTTAATACGCTAGTTAATGGAATTTGAGGAATAAAAAGACAAGAAAATGCTAAAACTATTGACAATAAGTTTAATGATAGCATATATATTAGTAGGCGTTTGTCTGAATTGAAGCAAGAAGAGAATGATTTTAAAGTCAGAAGTTTTTTCTTCCTTCTGTTGTCTTTGTATTCTTCAAATTTTATTAGCCGGCCTCAATCGATCGATCGAGAGAGAGAGAGAGAGAGAGAGAGAGAGAGCGTGTGTGTGGGAAAGCATTTAGAAGTTATTTGATACATATATATATATATATATATATATATGATAATATATAGAAAATAGGAAGGAACTGGTTAGGTAAAAAATCCAAAGTCCCTTAGTATTTTAGTTATTATTTTTAAAAAATAGTGCTCGATACAAAAGTAGAGCATAAATATAATTATTTATTTAAAAATATGATTCCAAATCGCTACATAAGAGGTCTCATGTTTCAAAACAAGAGCCGAAAACTTCAATATAATCCTTTAAATTAAATTGAGTTGATATTAAAATGGGCTCCGTTCCATCTTCAAGCGAAATTTTTGTTGGAATAACGAATATCTGAAATTTACTTGTTTTAAAAATTGAAATCAAAATCCCCATGGTAACAGCTAGGGCGAATTGTCTAAATTGGGTAGGCGAATGTAGGGTGTTAATAATAAGTAGCGGTATAGAGATACTTTCAAGGTGTCAAGTCGGGGAAAGTTGGGGGTGTCAAAAATGAAACGATATCGTCTCGATAGGCATGTAGTAGTTTGACCAATGTAATTATTTATGAGTTTGGTTTGATCAGGAACACACTTTCTTCAGTGGCATTCGAACTCGTAAATAATGTTACTTCTTTGTACTTTTCAGTTTTCAGGTGTCCTGTTATTTTTATTATAAGGTTAGCTGTTTTAAAATTTTTGTAATAGATAATTAATTTAATTTTCTTGTTCGTTTCGACTGGGGTAATGTATTTATTTATAATAGTTCTAAGTGAAAAGTCATCCTGCTGATAGTTGACGTATATTTGGCTTTTGTAGATGTTAATGATATTGTTATTGTCTGTATGTTCACTATCGTTATTAGTTACTTTGGAAAGAAATAGTTTCATCAGCTAGTCGATGAGATAGGAAAACCATTGTAAACTAGTGCCTGTTTTGCATTGTTGAGTTCTTTAAGGAAACGTAGACGAGAGGATGAATGTAACTTGCATCTATCCGCGGAATTAAATTTTTGAATGTGGTATTTGATTTACAATAAATAAAATGGAAAAATGTAGCTTTACATTGAACACTTTCTGGTACAAATACCAGTTCTTTCTGTTTAGTACATAATGCATATCAATTTAACAACATCCTTAAAAGATTAAATATATTTAAGTGTGCGTCTAAGCAACTACTTGAGCTATATTAGGGCGATAAATCACAATCAAACTCTTACAGCCAACATTTCGTACAACAAGACAAATGAATGTAGATGATAATAACATTTTAACAATATCATGCAAAACAATTTTTTTGGCCTCCTAAAATTAAAAGAAATACTTGCTTAGAAAAGAACAAATGGTATATCGTGAATATTGCTTACAAGGATGAAACAGCATTTCGCTGATTGGTGTTAACCTCAGTGGTCTACTTTAAAATTGTATTTTTCTCATTCATATATATATATATATATATATATATATATATATATATATATATATATATAAAAATGAATACAGAATCCTTGAAATCCATTTGGCTATACTTTATTTCGTGAAATTTTACAACCTTTTCTTCAGACAAGCGTTTTTTTGATAAATATAGTCAATTTATCCAGATGCCTAGAAAAGAAAAAGAGAAAAAAGGAAAAAAGTCTTAATATTAAAAAAGGAAGAAAGAAAAAGAAAAAAAAATATTATAATGTTTTTAAAAAGAAACTTTGGAGGGGGAAAGAGAAAGAAAGAGTTGGAGAAGGGAGAGGTAAGGAGAGAGTGAGAAAGGGAAGGAAAGAAAGGAAAGAAAGAAGAATTATACATGGACCGATAGGTGACCTAGAATTTTTTTTTTCGCTCGGGACAGGATAAGTTAGAAAACAGGGTGGGAAAGGGAAGGGATCAAAGTCAAAGTAGATATGTACTACTGTCTAGACATTTTCGGCAGCGAAACCATCATCATCACATTATAACCGTCACAATTATAAATTAATATTAATAATAATAATAATAATTGTCAACAATCCCATCATGTAATAAGTTAAAATAAATTAAATTAAAATAAAGTAATTTAAATAAAAATTAAAAAAGTTAAAAATATATACATATTAAATTTTAAAAATATTATATATATATATATATATATATATATATATATATATATATATATATATATATATATATATATATATATATATATATATATATATATATATATATATATATATATATATATATTACTTATCATAAAACGCAGGTTGTGTTTGTGTATGTGTGTTTGTGTGTGTGTGTTTGTGTGTGTGTGTCTGTACGTTTATATATTGGATCGGACTTCCACATTTTTCAACCGATTACAACAAAACTTACCAGGACTACGTAAAATTACCTTGCGGTGGTTCTGACAGCGCCAAAAATCGGAAAAAACACAATTGTTTTTGCACAAAATCAATTTGAAAACACGATTAAGAGGCATCGCGAGAATGAAAGGGGGACAACTCATATCGACTTATACTTATTATAAAACCCATGCTCTGTGTGTGTGTGTGTGTGTGTGTGTGTGTGTGTGTGTGTGTGTGTGTGTGTGTGTGTTCGTTTATATATGGGATCGGATTTCATACATTTTTCAACTGATTTCAACAAAACTTCACTTTTTTTGGCAGGTAGTTTTTTTTACATCCAGAATGCTTTTAAAATTTCATTTACAAGACAACTGTTTATAATAAAATTCTTTTCAATCGGTAGACTCATAACGATTGAAAACAATGTTTTTGTTTGAGTTTGGGTTTGACCAATTCCTAAAAAAAAAAAAAAAAAAAACTAATTAAGACATGCGTCTCCGTCAACCTTAAACAATAATCTTTGTCAAATTTTATTTTTCAGTCTTTATGATGGTCGATACTTGATCTATCTCTTATTGTTACATCCCCGGGCAACGCCGGGCTCTAATGCTAGTATATATATATATATATATATATATATATATATATATATATATATATATATATATATAATTAAATTAATTTGTAGAATTACGTAATCCTTAATTGATAAGATCGAACCCTTATTCCAGGTCATTAATGCGAAAACAATGTTTTTCTTTATATGTTTCTGGATTTTAAAATTCATTTTCTAAGAAAGACACAAAATCAATATCCAGTTCCTGAGAATATTTATATTGTTATGACATCCACCGTTATAGCGGCAGACACAAATTAACATCCAATGTGGAACTGGGAATTATTTGTAAATCATACGCCATAACTTTCACTTTAAAACTGACATTTTAATGAAAAGAATTCTTAACGGACATAATACTTTTTTTTTCTGAAATAGAAATTTACGCGCGTAGAATTAGTCAAATTTGAACTAATAATTAACTATCAAAACAGATAAATAATCGACCGTATAAATCGTCCATATTATATTTAATAGTGGAGAGTTGATCCCTATTAAATTAATGATTCAGTGTTATACTTTCAATCAGTTTTTTTTTCCCTATAAAAATATGCTTTTACTTGCCAGTCCGGTTTGTTTGAAATACAACGAAAACAATCGTGGCTGTAGCTTTGAGGGTAGAACCGCAAAAACGATATATCTCGTGGTTGGCACGTTTTAGTATTTGCACCTGAGTACTCTCCACATACAAAGATTATACTTACGACCAGTTGTCTTCTGGATGCCACGCCTCTTCCTCTTCTCGTCTGACCAGGCCACTGAAGGTACCCTCCGGTTCTCATGCAAAATATCGCCTTCTTTGTAAAGAATATTCTTAATGGCTATCACAGTCACCTGACCAGTTAAGCCCAGTAAGGTTAATTGTAAATTAACATGTTTATTATATCCTTTAAAATGAATGAATGTACTCCGGATTATTAAACATTGATTGCCAAGTGTTTACCAAGAAAAAATGTTGGGTATTGATTACGGAATTACAGGTAATAATCCAAGCATTATTGACGAGATATTAGTGAAACATTGTAGGCATTATTTCGTCGACCATTTTATAAATGGCGCAGTGCAATAATAATGTAAAAGGGTTATCAATACGATATATCTATTAAAAAGAAAAACAATGATTTGGACTTCGAAAGCAGTGTGACTCGCCTCAATCTATTATAAAAATGAAGAATGTGGAATTAATAAGTCCCTAACATTTGTGACGGTTATAGTTCAAGAGACATGGAAGTGGAATATAAGATAGTCTGTGTTAGGAGTACATTTATCCAACACTGTGATATTATATATATTGTGATATTATTGGTAAAATAAAACACTACGAAAAAAATAGCTAAAAGATGTTTGACGTAAAATTTAATTTATATGAAAAAAAAAAACAAATACAGACGACACAAGCCGAGTTTAAAACACGATAAATTTATTTGTTAATACATAAAAAATTGTCAAATTATGACTAATAATATGTATATGAATTATCAATAAAAATAAAATATGACTTTTTACAATAAAAATTATTATGCTGCATACGGTTCTTAGGAAATAAAACTACATAAAATGAAGAAAAGAAGGAAATATTTCTCTGAATAGTTTTCAAAGAATTGGTATAATTTTCAAAGCAAAGTTCATGTTTAAAGCGAATAGAAGAGTTACACCAGCCTAAGAATATTCCTTGATATGGGAGTGAGTTTGAAGTTTCTTTCAATTCTCGTCTAGTGGTCGTCGTTTCTTCTGCACTGTTTTTCTTTCGGGACGGGATCGAACTGGATTCCTGCAGCAGCAGTTCGTCGACTCCGAAAATAAAATGCAATGACCCACTTAAATAACCAACAGGTAGGCTCCAAATTACCTGAGAAATTGGTAGAAAACCCTTTTATTGGGTTTGGGCGAAAAACAAACGCAGTTGTTCTCCCCTCAAATCAAAATGTACCAAAAATGTTTTCAAAATTTAAAAAATAAGCAAGAGCCTTACGCCACGTGTGCTTTCTCTCTGAAAGGCATACCATGCGCGCTCAAACAGCTTAAATAAGACACTATAAAACAAAATAATTAATATAAGAAATCGTGTCTTGCCAGACTCTCATATGGATATCATTCATGGTATCCGAATCGTTCTGTAAACTATTAGCTCTATGCAACCGCTTCTTCAGGTCAATGATTAAAAATAGCTTCAAACCAATTATTACTCTAGGACTTAAGGAAGACAACCCTTCATAGCAACTTATACACTGGAGCTACAGAATCACCGAGAAACCTTCCAAATAACAAAGCCACACAACTTGAGAACATCCAACAAAAGAAAGAACTAAAATTCCATATCTCATGTAATGAGAAGAGACGATAATGATACAAACAAGATGTTGACATTTGATCCGTCCTTAAAGAAAAAAGTTAGGAAGGAAATTGCATTTAATACTAGAAATAT
>CAHIKZ030003632.1:2490000-2525000 GCA_903632075.3 Acanthosepion pharaonis | reverse complement strand
TACCAGCCAATTTTCTTTTCTTTATTTTAACTTTTTGAAAGCGATATTTGGATCGTTTATAGAATCGAAACTATTTTTTGCTTCATTAGTTCTAACATATAATCGAATAAACCTGTTTTCGCATTTTGTAATGAAATCAAGTTTTGAGTAAACCATAAAGATATTAACAGAAGATCGTTTATATTTTCCAAGTTTATATTCAATTAAATTAGTAAATTTCTATTTCGTACCTCCTATATGTTAATCTATATTGAGAAATAAATTACGGTCTAAAATTTCAGCGATAAGTTCCCTTCGTGCGTGCGCGTAAACTCATCAACATAGACATCACTTTAATTTGATGAAGTCCTAAACAACGAAACGCCTCACAAGAAAAATTTTTTCAACATTGTTATGAACAAAAATTAATGTATATAACATTTTCTCCCCATCTATCTATCTATCTATCTATCTATCTATCTATCTATCTCGTTCTGTTTATTATGTATGTATCTATCTCGTTTTCTTCATTATCTATCTATCTAACGTATGCATTTTTATGAATAAATATTCACACGCTATCACATAAGAATGATATTTTCCACCGTCTCAATCGAAATATGTGAATTACGATCCTTGTTGCAAAGGAACATGAGTCAAAATTACGGATGTTATTTGGATGACTCGGGCCATTTAAATATTAGGTGGATCTACGCACGCTCTCGCTCTCTCTCTCTAGCATGCACGCACAGACACACAGAGAAAAGTACACACATATGCACACATGCACGCACACACACGCGCGCATATTCATAGGCTTCATATATATATATATATATATATATATATATATATATATATATATATATATATATATATATATATACAGGGTGTCTCAAAATAATTTTACGAACTATGGGATGGGTTGCTCACACCAAAACAAATGTCCATATACACATAAGTCCGCATTTTAGTTTTGAGTTTAAAGAAAGTTTATGGTAGATGGCGCCGACTGACGTATAGACTAGGTTACTTTTGTTATTCGTGTATATTTGTGGTTAGCCTGTCTTTAACGTTTGTTGTGTGTAGTAGTGAATTAACTGAGAAGAGTTCCGGCAGGATACTCATATCTTGAGGACGCAGATATACATTTTACATAGGGCCGCGCCAATGGTAATGGACGCGAGGCTGCACGGTTGTATTTAATTGCATTTCCAGACCTAAGGCAGCCGAGTCATCCAACCTTTGCTATTGTTTATCGTCGCGTTACTGAAACAGGATCCGTGGTACCACATAAAATGGATCGAGGAAAATTGAGATAGTCTTGTATGTCTGACCATGAAGAATATATTCTACAGGCTGTCGGAAGCGATCCAGGTATCAGCACACGTCAAGTGGCACACGTCAAGTGGCACTACTGCATGGATGTAATTCAAGAGCCGGTTCTGTATCCGTATCATTTGCAAAATGTGCAGGGTCTTTTGACTTCTGATCAGTCAGCGCCGGAGAACTTTTGCAGAGGGATCACTGCACGCATTACAGATCCGTTGTTTGTCTCTTAAGTCTTCTTCACCGATGCAGCAACATTTGGAAAGGATGGAATAAAAAAAAAAAAATTAACCCCCCCAACATTTGTGGTCAGATCAGAAATTACAAGAACACCAAAAATATTTCTGATTTCATATTCAATAAGCTGTTTCGTAATCAGTATATTATAACGTATGTTTAAAGGAATTCCAGATATCCTTTTTTTTATAATAAAGATGAAAGGAAAAATTATTCTTTACGCACAAGTTTGTCATTTGATAGACCCTATCAAGGTAAATGTAAGCAATTTCTTTTGCAACAAACAGAAGTAGAAAACGCTTAAAATATTCTTAAGGGTAACTGAATAAATAATGTTAATTTTGTTGAAATGTTTTATTTTCTTATATATATATATATATATATATATACACATACAGTTACTTCAAAATTCGCTTGAGGATGAAATGGAACTAATGTCTTTAATTTAATTACAGAATTAAATTCGGGGCTTTTAGCTTCTATTTTTGAAACATGGTTAGAACTGTGTAGCGAAAATAACCATATTTTAAATCAATCAATTTGTAATATTAATGCTCTGTAAATTTACATTGAGCATTATTTTGTAAAAAATAAAATATCTATAAGAACACCAGATTATATATCTTACTGTTCTTTTCTTTATATATATATATATATATATATATATATATATATATATATATATATATATATATATATATATACACACATATATATATATATATATATATATATATATATATATATATTTGCTTACCTTTTTACTTTTATGTAAAATTTATTTATTATTTGATTTATTATTTATGAATTTTTTCGAAAATAGAAGGTTTTGATTAAAATATTTTCTTTTCATTTACTTTTTAATTTTTCTTGCCGTTTATGTTGGCTGTGGATTAGTGTATCTTACGTATTTTATTCAACTTTTAAAACACAATTTAATTTCCTCCCTAGTTTTATAATTAACAAAAATATTATAAAACTATAAAACCACTTGTGAATTTATGACTTTTCTCTAATTTTAACGCTGGACATTTTCCGAAAAGATTTTCTGAAAACTCTTTAATATTGCGAATACTTCAAGGCTTTCTATAAGATTTAGGAAAATGTGAGTCCGCCGATCTGAATTTATTTTCTTTTATTTTTGGAATTCTTAAACCTATGGTAAAGCGTAGAAAGAAGATACCAGTAAAATGTGGATTTCTAAGTTGACTAGAAGAAAAATAACTATATAAAATCCATAAAAAGTGTTAAAGAAATTAACCAAATAATAAACAATTTGCAATAATTGTAATCATTCGTACACAAAATCTTGGCAAATAGTGATTTTCAAACGTAACTTAGATGTGGCACAAGGCCGAAAGAATGGGGCACTCAGTGGGTATCGAACATCTTGGCCAATAACTATCCTGTAGTTCTCTTGATTGAATGTGTTTTATTTATGTTGGTTTTGATGTCTACAGATTTTTTTTTATATGGTCTTCGACAGGGAACATCAAAGTCTTCTGCTCAAAAAAATGGAAGGATTTTGATATAAGTTGCCTTTAGTGGTTCTGAACTCTGCGCAGGTATTATTGCAAACACATTATGGCGACATGCCTTTTCAGATTACGCTGTGTTTCCAGATACGGGTGGTAGTTACATTTTCATTTTAAGTTGCCAGATGTCATAAACACTCTATCCATATTTATATATAACGAATGCCTGCCTTACTTCGGACCTTTGAGAAATTGACACTCTGCTTGTTAACTATTAATATATAAATCTATATTTGGTTTCAAAAGCAAAACTAATTTATTTGGTCCGACGACAATATTATTAATATTTGCAAAAGTAACTTTGTTATCAATATATGGTATCATGACCATAATTATAAAAATAAATCTAAATTAGATTTATAGATGTAATGATCCTATTTTATTTGCTATGAAAAATCTAATTGTCAGAAAACAACGTATCTTATATATATAACATTTTGAGAAAACCGATAAAGCATATTATATTTTTACAATAATGTTCACCATCTACAAGCCCCAAGAAACGCTCGAGAGGGAAGGTCACAGTATAAGCATCGCATTTTATGGGGATATATGGAGAACATAATGGTTAACCCTAGACTTGAACATGTTAAGATTGTATTGATCGGGAAAGCATCCTCTTGGGAGTCAGTTCCACAGTTAGGAGAAAAACTTCAAGAAATGTGTAATATGTGAAAAAAAAACACTGAACTAATTCAGTTTCTTTCTTCCAGGTTTTCAGATAAGCCGTTTCGGATTCTTGATACCATTTTTCGTAAGAATCACTGAAAAACCCTTTGAGCTATTCAGATAGAAAGGGGACAGGTTAAAATCCTTTTGTGTCAGCCCCACTATCTTTCCAAATGAGCAATGGTGAGAGAAAAAAGATCATTCAGGCCTTCGGTATTGGTAGCAACATTCATACTCTGGGTTTCATCTTCAAAGTCCATTGAAGAAACATCAAGAGAACGGTGAATAAGTTTAAAAAAAGCGGGAACAGTAGAGAGGAAAACTGGATCAGGAGGTCACAACAGGAAGGGGGATCATCATTTCAACTTAAAGAACTTACAGCTGAAGAAATCAATTAGAAAAAAGTAAAACTTAATCCATAAGACGTTAGGCACCTGAGAGAGGTGTTTCAGCTATGACACTCTAAACAGCAGTAAAAGAAATACGACTTGGAAATGAAATCGTACGTCAAAACTGGGAGGCACCTTGTTACTCCAAGACACAAAGTTAGATGGTTAGAGATGGTGAGATCATCTTGAATAAATTGGATTGCAAAATTATACTGAAATAATATATATATATATATATATATATATATATATATATATATATATATATTCGAACGTTATTTCAATAATTTCCTAGCGGATTAATGATAAAAATGTCATTTTCTTTTATGACGGAGTTCATATAATTGAACTTTATTTCAATCCATCATGAACTTCCGATTCTAAGCTATGATCAATTGATGACGAACATATCATTTTGGTTTATGATTGATTTCATCACGTTCTTCTGTTAAGCTTGGAGAGGAATTATACATTCTTATTCAACAGAGTCCGATAGTGTTATAAAAACCTCGGAAAATTCCAGTAAGATATCTTTAACCATTTCTAAGATACAACAGTTCAAATCTTAATCTAACAAATGGACAATATTGCTTTTACACCCGGTATATATATATATATATATATATATATATATATATATATATATATATATATATATATATATATATCCCTCGATATGCACACAGACACTAACAGATATGGATATTTTCTAAGCGTAGTTCAGATGTGGTACAAGGCCCAAATTGTAGGGCCTCTAGTGATGTTCGAACACACTATTCGTAATTGATCTAGCGAGACAATCTGGCTAACCATGACACCAAGGAAGTGCCTCAATAACAAACACTCACAGATACGCGTGAAGTGAGTGTTTTTGTATATATATTAAATAAAACCTACAACCCGGAAAATTATCACAATTAATAATTATTTTAGAGAACAAATGATGACACGTTCTATTCGAAACCTCATTACCGATGAACAAGCATTATTTTGCGTACAATTAAGTTTGGACAATACATAAACAATGCATAGTGTTTCGTTAATGTTACTATAAATAGGCGCATGTTTGCCTGAATATGACCTAATCTAATCTTATGTGATGTTCTAGAGGCCTTGTTCAATAAAGTTTGCATTTATATATATATATATATTTTTTGTTTAATGAGGAGCATCGGAAATAATTGCTATGTTTGACAAATACAAACGTAAATGTTTGGTTTAATTGTCGGTTGAAACTAAGTAAATCTTTTAAAGCGAGAGGGAATACACGCATGCAAATGGGTGCATAACGACGCCCGATAGCTGCAGTATGTCACGCAAACGTGTTGGCCTGTATAATGGTTTTGTGCATTACTATTCCTAAGCCGATGTTTCATACAAACCATATCTATTTATCTCTCTCTCTTTCTCTCTCTCTCTCTTTCTCTCTCTCTCTCTCTCTCTCTATATATCTCTATATATATATATATATATATATATGAGATAACGATATATACACTTTTATATATCAAGAATAATATTGGGCTAAAAATCTATAACAAAGTGGGGAAATGTCTTAGTGTGACGCGTTTCGTCCTTTATGGCTTCATCGGACTAAATTTGTGACGTGGGTGCGGCTACGCATGCGTACAAATGAAGGATGATGGGAATTTTAATTTTGAATTATTTTTTGGGGGATCATATATAATCTAGCCGATTTCATTTACATTTTTCTTCTTTTGTATCTGTCACATTTGTTATTAGATATTACACACGGTGATAATAGAACATTTGTCAGTAATGGTGAAATATAAGAGCCAGGGAAAAATTACTGTGGATTACCTTGCGATCAAGGCACTTTTCCGTCTTAGTGAAGAGTTTTCAATTTTGACATAAAAATGCTGTTTGTTTATCAAACAAACAGCATTTTTATGTCAAAATTGTGGTCAGTCTCGTTATGGTGAGTAGTTAATTTATTTACTGTATTGCTTTGCAAAATGTCCCTTTCGTGTACATATAAGTTTTTATCTAGATTTCTATTTCTTTCTTCAAGTTTTAAGATGTGATAAAGTTAGTTGGTATAAACAATTTTTTTTTTTTGGATTCATTGTGTTTGGCAAGAGAGTTTTTTCTATATTTTGGAATATTTATGAACCTTTTATTTCGCATTGAATATAAAAATTCAAGCTGAAGAAGCTTGAAATTGTTTTCAATACATTTATTCTATTCATGTAAGTATTGAGGGCTGCAAATTCTTAGTGCTCTTAAGTAGAATTCGATGATTATGACGGATTTCATTTTGTTGTTATAATTGGAATAGAAATTTATTAGATTGTTTACTTTGCTTGATTTCCGGTGAACACCAACGTAACAAATTTTGTCCGTTCAAGTCCTAAAGGACGAAAATCGTCATATGAAAACGCTTTTACACTTTTTCATATCCACTTCTTCCACCTCTTTTGTAGCGACATGTCCGACTGCAATAGATATATCTTTGCCTCGGCCCGTAACGAGTGTAAGCGTGTCCTCAACGAAGCTAAATCGCTATTTGCTGCTCCAATGAAGGAACGTATTGCATCTCGCAAATTCGGCTCCAAGGATTATTGGCGTCTCTGCAGAAGCGTACTAAACAATAGTAAACCCTCTATACCTCCTTTGTTCAACCAGTTTGAAGTCCTGACCTCCTCCGCCGAAAACGCTGAATGTTTTGCTCAGAAATTTTCATTCAATTCAATGGTCGACTCTCCTGGTGTACCCTTACCCGATTTCCCTCTTAGAACTGAGGCCCTTTTGAGTGAGTTGTACATAACCCCGTCATTGGTATTGGGCATTATCTCTAATTTAGACCCCCACAAAGCTAGTGGTGGAGATGGGATACCAGCCATTGTCTTGAAGACATGTGCGCCTGAACTGGCGCCTGCTCTCTCCAAATTATACAACTACTGTCCCAAGGAATCTTGTTTTCCAGATTGCTGGAAGTCCTCATCGATTGTTCATGCCTTTAAGAACTCTGGCGACCCCTCTGACCTTCTCATTACTGTCCTATCAGTCTCTTACCCCTCTTCGGCAAAGTCTTCGAAGCTTTAATCAACACCGAAATTGTTACCCAAATTATATCCCATGATCTGCTCTCAGACAAGCAATATGGTTTCAGCTTTGCCCGATGTACAGCTGATGTGTTTACGGCCATCACTGAAATTGTCTACTAAGCTCTTCAGAATAACGGAGAAGCGCATGCTGTGATCCAAGACATCTCCAAAGCGTTTGATAGGGTTTGGCATGCGGGCCTTCTTCGCAAGCTCCAGGGTTATGGTATTACAAGTAATATTATCGTTTGACTTAATACAATCATTCCTGTCAAACCGTGAATTGAAGGTCGTTCTCAACGGATTCTCCTCCAGATCCTATCACACGAACGTAGGTGTTCCCCAAGGCTCCATCCTAGGCCCTACTCTGTTCCTTATCTTCATCAACGACCTTCCTGACGCCATTGATTCCCAGGTTGGCATCTACGCGGACGACACTATTATTCCTGCCTCAAAAACAAATCGAGTAACGTTGACAAAACTAACCTGGTCGTTCGTCTCGAAAAGGACCTCCAATCGGTTGTGAACTGGGGCCGTAATTGGCTGGTTAACTTTAACGCTACCAAAACAAAACTTCTCTCTATTAATCGCCACAGAGATCCTTCCCTGCCACCAATTAGAATGTCTGACGCTCAACTTCCCGACAGCGCTTTTCTGCGGCTGCTCGGCCTCACGTTGTCTACTGACCTGAGATGGAACAAATACATTGAGTCAATTGCTTCGTCCACCGCAAGCAAAGTTGACTCCCTGTGCCGCGCCAGGAAATTTTTCTCTCCGGAATCGATCCTTCAAATCTACAAATCAGCCATTCGCCCTTGCATGGAGTATTGCTGCCATATATGGTCTGGAGCCCCTTCTGTTTACCTCGGGGTTCTTTATAAAATCCAGAGTGGGATATGCAATATAATTGGCCCTGATCTGGCATCTCCTCTGCAGTCGCTCTCTCACAGACGTGCCATCTGATGATGAGCTGATGAGCTGCTTTCCCTGGTTCCAAGACTTCGCGAATTCAAGCGTCCTACGAGGCTGGCATCCCGCTCTCACCCTTTCACTATTAGATTTAGCCGCCTCTTCTACTCCAATAACTTCATATATATATATATATATATATATATATATATATATATATATATATATATATATATTCATACATGTTTCATTAAATAATATAGAAATTGTTGTCTATTTATTTTTATGTAAATTATTTTCATAACGTCTGATAAGTTTAATAACATTATCATTAAACGAGGGAAGAAAATCACAATATTGATATATATTTTTTAATCCAATCTAAGCTTTCGTCTTACATAAGCCATTATCAAAGATGACTATTACAGTACAGTATATTAAGCAATACGCAGACAAAAATGTGATGATGCGTATGTATATATAAATATAAAAGTGAATATTGAAGTCCACACTCATAGCCGACAGGTTGTTTCGTGCAAGACAGTCCCCCCCACGAGGAATGTATGTGGCACAAGTCCGAGTTTAACGTGGGTTTCTCCAAGCCCGTAGGCTCGGCCATAAAATAAAAATATATCTCCCTTAGAAATATATTACCTTCGAACCCGCATAAGCGGGTTCGGGATCTGTCTACCTCTCCGGACGAAACTTTGCCCTTCGGCAAAACCTTGTCCAGGTTCCTCTCTGCCAAAGAAGAGAGTTCGACATAAGTTGCACACAGTCTGAGACTACGTGTCGACTGCCTAAACGCAATCATCAGGCCTCGAATGTTGGATTTCTCCTCCATTATTTATATATCTGGGTCAGTGGTGCATTGCGGCTAATCTATTCTGGCGGTTATTTTGGGGGAGTGGCCTGTTTTTTTTTATTTATTTGGTTTAATTTATTTTACTTGTTTTTCATTTTCCCTTTGTATTATTTATTCTTTTCGGTTTTTGATGTTTTATTAACGTAGGAAGAAAAAAAATGGGGTGATTTTCTTAGGTCGATTATTTAATAGTTTGGTTTGGTCTGGGAAGATAATTAAAGCCATTTATTCTTCCAATGTTTAGATTGTTGCCGTAGTCTATTCTGTTATTTTGGAAAGTACAGTTTTTAATTTATTTATTTATTTGGATTGATTATTTTTATTTGTTTTTTTTATTATATATATATATATATATATATATATATATATATATATATATTTAGTTGGATAGATGTGAGTTTGTGACCTGGGTTTCACGCTTTAGCGATCGTCAGACAAAAAGCGTGAAACCCAGGGTCACAAACTCACATCTATCCAACCAAATATGTTAGCTCTATCTCTGATATTGAGCGCTTTCTAATAAGTACCGCGCATATAATATATAAATAATTATACATATATATATTTATTTACATTTATATACACTTTTCACATATATATATATACATATACGCACATATATATATATATTATATTTTATCCTATATATATATATACACACATTATAAAAGTCCGACAATTACTTTAAGACATTTTTATGTTTATACATTTTTATAGACACAAATATTTAAGTAAATGCTCTGTTTTATAATAAACAGTATTGAGAACATTTACCGGCCTGAATATCCGAGAAATTTTCATAGAAAATATTTGTCCTGCGCATCCACCACCAAGTATCGAAACCCTGACAGCTGGGTTGTCAAGCGAACAACATACCAACTGTACCAAACGGGCCTCGGTAACGAAGAGATTCCTAATCAGACTCAACTAGCGCCGCTCGCTCACATATTCCGTGGCGGAACTCTACTGAGTTCTCTGTAACCGCAGGATCTGGACCCCCCGGGAGCCACGACTACTCTCACCAAGCCGCGCCGACTGAATCTCTTCCTTACCGAGGCTTCAATTAAATATAATTATCAAATCCTCCTACTTATTATTATCTGTACATATATATATATATATATATATATATATATATATATATATATATATATATATATATATATATATATATATATATATATATATATGTGTTTGTATGTGTGTGTAAGATAAAATAAAATATAACATAAACTTTGATAAATTTACAGATTATATAAAAGAAGAAATCCGGAAATATGAAAATGTTAATGGAAAATTGAACAGAACATTTCGATATTATTCAGCTAAGCATATATTTTTTTGGTTCACCCTTTTGAGACAGGCTTTACAAGTAGCCGATTTGGCTACATTTAAAAGCCGATTTGGCTACATTTAAAAGCCGATTGATACTAAATTTTAAAACGATCTCACTAGGTTTCACAATCTTTCAGTAATTGCTTTTATTTTTTAAATTTTTTCTTATTTTTATTTTTTTATTTTTTTTTGTCATTTAAATGCCCAATTTGCCTCAGTAATTTTCGCCGTAGAAAACCTCGCCGTGATGGACTGTTTTGTTTAAGTTTTGTTATATAACCACAAAAGATCGAAAACTGCATTATGCCTTTGGATTACTTAATGAGACAATACAACACGTCGTGATGGGTAGTTTATCAACTGGTTGATATATGTCTTCTCTAGCTCCTATTCTTCTAAGAAATGAAACTACGAGTAATAATTCAGTCTGCGATTTAGCGCTGTGGTCTGAAATATTGAAATCAATTATGATAAAAAACGCAACATAATTGCCCTTGGGAAAGGTATGAATATATTTCTCGCACATTTTGCAGCTATGTGATAGGAGGTAGAATCTGTTCACTATACTTGATTGATAGGAAGCCAATATCATTCATAAGTCTGAAACTCCAAGTCATGTAAAGGTCAACGTGAAACAAATTCAATATACTGTTGGAATTGTCGTCTAAATTACGCAAAAAAATTCAAATAACCCTGGCATCTCATTTTAACAGATATATTTACCAAAATTACACAAAATATACTTGAAATACTAAAGAGTAAATTTATTGCATAAAATCGCCATTAGCTTCATCCATGGCCTCCAGATGACTTTGAAATCTGCATCTTTTCTGGATGGTCTCCTCAAGTAATTTGATATAGGCCTGGGTGCTGAGACTGAGGCCCTATGGGAAGATGGATGGAGGCATAATGTCACAATCACTCCAAAAGGACTGAAATATAAAGGATGCGATGGATAAATTGTCGTCTAAATTACGCAAAATGAAAATAACACTGACATCTCATTTTAACAGATATATTTATCAAAATTACACAATAATATCTTGAAATACTAAAGAGTAAATTTATTCAATAAAATCGCCATTGGATTCAACCACAGCCTTCAGACGACATCGGAATCTCCTGCATCTCTTCTGGACAGTCTCCTTATTTAACTTTTTGCCTTCAGTTCATCTATGGTGTCACAGGGAGATTGATGGTCTCTGCCTCAACTGTGCCCCACACATAATAATCAAGGGGATTGCAATTTGGGGAGTTAAGTGCTGTTTGTGCAGCACGGTGCAGAGTCCTTCTGTCAGATATAGGGTCTTCCAGCCGCCAACCTTTTTGACCCAGGGCAACTCTTCCTCCTCAAAGCACCTGATGTAAGCCTCCATGTTGAGTCCGAGGTCCTCACCAACAAATTTGAGAGTTCTTTTCTTATCCGAACAATCAGAGTTAGTTTTCCGAGCTGCTGTACCTTCGTAATCACCATTAGACTCATCCAACTCTTTCCGAATCCTCTGCACTCTCTTCGGACTGACACTCAAACAATCTGAAATCTTCGTGTTGGAACTTCTGGCGCGAATACTAACCAATACAAATTTCTAACGAGGAGAATTGCTTCATGGTACCGTTTTTCTCACAGAAGGCGCCCAACTGACTCTACTATATTGTGCAGTCAGCAAACTCAACGCGAAGCGCAAAATTAAAACTATGAAATTGCGAAAATTTACCCATCGCACTTTTTATTACCCAAGAAATTGGGATATCACAGATAATGAATACAAAATATCTAGAGAACGTTATCATGATCGAACAACGGCCTTTCGTATGAGGTGGGCGTTGTATGAAATTAGATTCTTTCAACAGTCTTATTATTCGGTGAGTGTTTCCATCAGTTGGTTTAATCGTATTCATCAGATAACTTCCTTTGTCCATCATTCTTTATTTTAAGATCATCGAGCATCATTCTTTATTTTAAGATCATCTGCACAGATACAGGTATCTGATTTTTCTCAATCTTTATTCTTAGGGTTTGGCAGGTCAGGCTCTGTCAGAAATGCACTAAATATCGTATTTGCAGTTTTTTGTTCTCCTCTCCTACTGAACGTTTTACGTTTGCGCGGTAGCAGCTCTTTAAAGTGGGACTTATTTTAAATGTTATCCTGACGATTGATGAACCACATGTTTTGGATATTTCATGCCATGCCTTTGATGGTTGATTACCGATTTTGTTTTCTAAGCATTATGCTAACATCAAACAAGAGCAGACATAAAGTCTGCTGTTGTTTGATGTTAGCATAATGCCTGAGTGGAGTTTTTGTTTTTTTCTTAGCTTGTTCTTTAAGTCTGTCCCCTATCTTCGATAAGTCTCTGGGTAAACATTACTTAGTCATCCAAACACTGGGCGATTCAAAGTTATTTTTATAATGCAATATCGCTTCTCGATATCATCGATCATGGCTCTCCACCGATATTTTTCCCGGGATTGCTACCATGTTCTTTGAAATGATGAAGAAGTTTATTATTCCACACGAAAAAAAAAAAATAGAAAAAGTGTGTCAAAGAATTTTTTTTAACAAAATCCACATAAATTTTATTATAACTTCAGTGAATATTATGCAAGCATTGATTGCTATAAAAGGGAAAACCGATTCCTTTTTATGCCTAATACAACATCCAACAATTTTTAGTTGTTCGAATGAGTTATCAAGTTCTCTTAATTAAGCTGGTACACAGATGATTTAGAAACTGGAAATTCCTGCATTAACGGAGACGACAATGTGGTTAGATCAGCTGAATATAAGTTTGTTTTATTTTATGGCATATCAAGATTTTTATTGCTGGTATATTATCTCAAAAATGTATTGCTGGTAATATTTTTTCTTCAAAAATGTCTTGCTGATATTAAGACATATTTTAACACTGTCATCGTGTTTGGTTCTTAACTATTATTCCATAGCTGAGACCATAAAAGCTGCTACCACCCCGGGTCAGGATGAAACTGGGAACACCAGCAATTAAGAGGTGGTTACACGTCCCTCTAAACCTCCTTGTCAGAGGCATTTCTGATGGTTGTAGTTCATCGACATACCCAGGACTCCTTATTGGAGGGGTCTTACCCCTCTGCAGAGTTGCGGTAGGCGTATTCTAAAGCCCCAACCGACAGGGTAATATCCGAGAAGTGAATAGGTAACATTTAAAACTAGAAGACATTTCCCAAACCAGAAAAAGAATGGTATCTTGATCAGGATTAGAGAAGTCATACCGTAAATTGAAATATACTCCCATTAAAATACCTTGGATAAAAACAAGCACACACACACACACACACACACACACATATATATATATATATATATATGAAGTATTCTATAGTCCTAATTCTAATCGGCATAGTGATATCCCAAGCGTAGCTTAGATGTGGCACAAGGCCGAAAGTATGGGTCATTCAGTAAGGATCGAACTAGCTACTCAGTCGTAACTGTTCAAGAGTTTGCTAACTATTACACCGCTTTGGGGTGCCCAATTCTAATCGGCATATGCAGCTTACTATATTCTGTTCACTCATGGCGGCGGCCGATCTCTCTTCTCACCAAGTGACATCCTCTTGCACCTACTTTGGGTCTATGTAGTTGGGGATTATATATCTCTCTGTCTGCACAGCTGGATCAATAGAGATCCCATTTTTCCTCTTCCTTCACTGTGAGGCGTGGTTCTCCATTTTGTGGCAAGGAGGACATCTGTTGGTACCAACCCACTGATGTACCTAGCTTCTCTGACAGACACTTAGTGCAAAGTCTAATCTGACTTAATTCGACGTAAATCACATTCTACACAATGACATGCTTAATAAGAATTTATATCAGCGTATCAAAGGTAGAGAACAGTGAAAATAAGCGTTAATATACAATTCTAAATGAATTATTTATTTTGATGCAAAATAGATGACCTTTTCATCTATAAATATTTAGGTCTCTTCATACATTATGTAACTGTAAATATATTTATTTCATGAAGTTCCATTTGAAGCTAAACTTATATTCCAAATTGTAGATAAATATTGCAAATGACTCATGTTTTCAGCTGTAATTTACGAAAGTAAATTAAAGAATGAATCCCTATATTCATTCTTAAATATAGCGAGTCATATGGACATGAAAATTGATACATGTAAATATGCAGCTATTTATAGAGATTTAACATAGCTCAAGGATGGCACTGATATATGTGAATATATATCACTTATTTATTCGATTTCTATGAAAGCGCACGTACAAATATCTTAAATTTCTAAAAGCTGAAAATGATTCGTTGGCAATTTGCCTGTGTTATACCATAATACCTATTCTATTGTAATAGACTCCCCCACGCATAATAAGTAGTAGTAGTAGTAGCGGTCGCCAGTTGTGCTCAGTGGTGTTGAGTGAGTCAGTCGATGTCGGACATTGAAGTATCAACCATCACATCTAGATTGCTGCGTCATTAACTCTTATTTCAAGTTCCTAACGTTTTGTACGTCGAACCTAATTTCTTTCATTTAGCTCGTGTATAATGTAAATGCAACTCCTGGGCATCACTAGGACTACTGTAGTCAAATATGGCAGTAATAGGCATCATCGTGGACATATTTTATGTAACGGAGAATCATAAAATAAAATAATATCTGTAAATGTAAAGAATATAATACATAAAAATACATATAAATAAACAGGGAATGACAGAATAAGGAATACAACTTTTTCTTATTGTTTTACAGTAAGGTTCACGCTTTACAACGCCCAAGGAACACTTGACCTAGAGGGTTACATTAAGATGCAATTTGTGCGGATAGAAGTGGAAGATAACGGTTAAAGGTAGCATTGAAAAGATGATCGGCGAAACATCCTCATGGGAGTCAGTTCCACATAACAGTGCTTCGCGGGAAGAAGCGTTTGGAATACGAAGGGAATGTAGATGGTTTGCTACTATGTAAGTGGCATGGCGTATCCTTGCCGTGAAGGTTCCAATTTGCATGTCAGAGACACTTTTGGACTCTATCAAGCATGGTGATTGTGGCCTGGGTAGCTCTCGCCCAAATAGGACAACAGTACTCCATTTACGGCCTAATCTGGCTCTTGTAACTGAAACATATACGGTACAGATACGCATCAGACATATGTGTGTCCATCAGCGATTTAAACTCGTATGAACGAAGATTAACGCAAATTGAAGAAAGGATAGATTTTACTTCATTTACATACGCTATCTGGAGATTTTTAATTTCTTTCCTTGCCAATCCAGAAAATCCTCCATTACACACATCGAAAATTATACTGAGAGGATTTAAATGCAAAATTTATCTAATAAATGTATTGCGCTGCAGATTTATTGATTTACATTTGTCTCTCTGCCAATTCCTCCCTATATATATTTGAAGCCATCTCTATTTCCCTCGCTTTCAATATATTATTGCCTTCTAAGTTTTGATTTGTTTGACACAAGGCACGAATTAAGGAGCACTATCTATAAGGCTCTAGCTCACGACTATGGATCTACAAGTACAATCGATTGACACTTAAAACGTGGTGAAACGCCTATACTTTTCGGCTCTAAGCGAAAAGGATAGAACCCCCAGGGATGATGGAATTATCTGTGGATACTGAGGTTAAAACTGAGCGGCGACAGTCTGTTTAATACATGAACGCGATCTTCAAGCCATGACCTGAGGAGTGCGGCCATGGCGGATCTAATTAGGCGGTTAGCCAATCCATATCGAAGTCGCCTGCTCAGGCATACTTGCGTTTGTTCGATACACACTGAGCACACCTGTGGTTTATACTGCAGCTATACTGGGCTTACCTTGGATAAACGCTCTAAAAATGTAAAAATTAGCTCATTGTAGGGTTTTATCAACACTCCGGGGGTCTGATCTGTGGGGTGTGGTGGCCATGCTAATAGTCCGCACCGACCTATCCAGAGATTTGGAAAACTTTGATCCAGACAAGGGCGAACAATCCGGGCAAAATGAGGCGATACACCATCATTTTGGAAATACCCTGGTCGTCTGATTTGTAGGAGTATATGATCAATGGCAAACTCTTGCAGCATTTGTGAGTAAGCATTTGCAGTCACCGTTGGAGTTGTAATGAAATATGGGCCAATTACACACAGTGACTTCTGGTTATGGGGTATGATAACGGATAAAGTACTCAAGAGCAGAATAAATGGTGTAATATCAAACATTCCCCGTGAAAAGTGCGTTATAGCACTACATTGTACTGCTGATGGCTGTTTTTTGTCCACCAATCGTGCTGGTGGAGACTGTTCAGTAAACTCTGAATAAATGATCACTTAATAGTGTTAAAAGAATTTTGACCCACCCTATGTATACTTAAATATTTGTATCTATAAAAAGAACGTATAAACATAAAAAATGTCTTTATATATATATATATATATATATATATATATATATATATATATACATGCAGAATTATAGTTTTAAGGTGTGCTATACTTATGGGATAAAGTGTTCAAAGATAGAGCATATGTAAATATAAATATAAAAGTGAACATTGATGTTTCATGCTGGACGTAATCTTCAGGCGGCCTGACCATTGCGTCCAACATGAAACAGCTTGTCAACTGAGTGTTAACTTCAATATATTACTTCATATATATATATTATATTCATATATATATATATATATATATATATATATATATATATATATATATATATATATATATATATATATATATATATGTAATCCGATTGGTATATGTTATTCTATACCTAAAGAATTCTGAGAGTTCAGGAATTCAGACTTTTGACGATAAAGAATGCGGTTAGATATCGGAATTAAAAAATGTCGTATTCTCTTGGATTCATTTCACTAAGATTATTTCCCTGAGTGAAGATCTGCAGTGTTATTTTCAAGAATTCTAAAGATTGTTTTTTTTTCTGAATGAGAAGAAAAATTAGGCGAAAAAACATTTCCTCTTCACTCGTTTAATGTATTGACACAAAACTTCTGCTTAAATTTTGTTACTTTATTCTAAAACCTTACAACATAAAAAGCAATCGGCCTAAACGCTGCTTTCGATGTTGATTTTTCTAAAGATTTTAATAGAATAAGAAACAAAATTTACTTTCATAGCGTGAGATTCAGATTTTTAACAATGATAATTACTGCTTGTAAGGAAAGTTAATTATGCTATGTCTGGATTAATTTTATGAGGCTTCCTAAATACAAGGTAAAGAATAACAATGAAATTTGGTAAAACCAAGCGACATGGTGCCAAACCTTGCGACAGTGTTCTCTAAAATCGTAATTGTCTTAAATAGATCGCCTAATATTTGAACTTTTAAGGCAATTAAGTTTTCTTTTGTATGATTTCATATTTTATGATATATACTTGAACACTTTCGCAGAATATTTACATGCTGCTTTTGCTTCTGCAATGTTACCTACATTTCCAAATCCTCCTTAAATCTTCTATTAGAATTTACATTAGAATGACTAAATGTGTTTTGGGAATACTTTTTTTGCCAAAGTATGTTTCTATGGATTATTATTTTTGAAAGTACAACATGAACAATGATTTAAAATTTTTTTACGGCTTATCAACCTTTTAAAGATTATTTAAAGCCTGGAAATATTTTGAGTTCTTATTTTTGGAGATGACAATGAATGACTGATACATGTCCGATTAATTAACCTATACCGTGTGGAAGAAAATATAGATCTCTACCTTTCTCAAGTGTATTTGCGTATTGGTGAATATAACAAAACTGACTGGAATTGAAACACGGATCCCCGTTTTCCAATTCGGAAATGTTATCCATTACATCACTTGCACATCTCGGCTGGTATTTTCTATGTGGTCATGATTGCTTAACTTGGGTGATCGTGAGAGAACCGATGTTACAATCTGATATGACTGGAAGACCCCCAACAAAATAAATAAATAAAAATTCTAAAAATCACATAGAGTAACGAAATATATGATATTGTGAAGATCCACGTTTGCCCAAAACTTGAAATCCATCGACACATGAAAGAAGTATTTATGGAAATATTCAAGTTTATTATAAAATTATTTCGGTCGTTATATATTTCTCATACCATTGATTATGGATATACATATACAGAGAGAGGCGAAGTGCTAAGCAAAGAGTATTGTTTTATTTCGTTTTAAAGTAGCGATTAAACAGCTTCACCATGACTGAAGACACTTCTGTGTCAAGTTTCTTAAGAAGTGTTACAGAGATTTTATTCGGTCCAGTCGCCTTCGTAGAAACAAGGCTTTGATAAATCTGAAAACTTTCCGAGCATAATCAGGGAAGTTTGTACTCCATGAAGTTAGGTAGTTAGGTAAAAGATGTTTGTTGTCTAACCTAGATTTAGAGAAAAATGTCAAAGCACAGTCCTTAGACTCTTCCGAATAGGATGGGCTAAAACGCAGGACTATGTATACAATTGATGGTTCGCCTCTACTGAGTATTGCGTTTGCAAGTTTGTAGAAATCGCAAGATCAATGTTTTGGAGGTTGCATTGCTTTTTGCATTTTCTAGTACAGTCTTAGCGGGATTATTAGAAATTGTTAACGAGGAAAGGGTCCTAATACACAGTCTAAATTTATCAATGGATTACTCATTGTTACTGCGTTCGTTTCTCAAATTACATAGTAATTTATATGTCTGGCCACATATTTCTCTCAGAAACTCGAGCGCTACGAACATTCCTGAAACCTAAACTCTCTCTCAGTACACACACACGCACGCACACACATACATACATACATACATACATACACACACACACACATACACACACACACACACACACATATATATATATATATATGTGTTTTTTAGTTTTTAGTTTATATATATATATATATATATATATATATGGAGAGAAAGAGGCAGAGAGGTGAGTGGTTATGCATTGGACGATGTCAAATTCAGTACAATTTGCATTTAGTTCATGATGTATGAATGAAATCCGATTGTAATAACTTACGACATTAGCTAGTTATCCATCGCACGACACTCGGCATTCAAAACTTCTGCATCCATGCATCACTTCGCTCACACGCGCATGCGCACAAACAAACAGATACTCATGTTGATTTATTCTGTTCTTTTCAGTATGTTTAAGGTTGTGCATCCTATGGCTATCATTAAGTGTCCACTTTAAATAATAGAAAATATTTTGTATTGGTTCATTCTAATATTGTTTCGTCAGTATTGTTATGCTTCTATCTTCAAAAAACAAACGAACATATTCATTCATTCATTCATTCTTATATATATATATATATATATATATATATATATTTTATATATATATATATATATAATTTTATATGCGCACTACCTATTGGAAATCTCTCATTATCAGTGACAGAGCTAACATGTTCAGTTATATGGATATGGGTTTGTGACCCTGACTTTCGCGCTTTTGCGATCATCAGAAAACTCGTTTTTCTTTTGTTAAATTACATGTATTTATGTTTATTTGAATGAGTTTGGTGGTGGAAGGTGGAACTTACTTTTGTTTTTGTTTGGTGCAGCACTCTCATACCCATAAACATACATATATACAGGCGTACGCATTTTAGTTTACACAAACACATCCATATAAACAATCCGAGGATAAACGCATCCATAAGTTCAGATATACATGCATAAGCAGTTGTAATTCTATCCAGTGTCGAGACCGTAACTTTTATCGCGATGCGCCTTTCAACAAGGAACGGATGAGGTCTTCTTTACGCTTTTCAAATCTACCAGCTGCGCCGTCAGGTAAGCTTACACTTTCTCACACACGCACACACATATGTGGATGCGTACATACACTGATATTGGTCTGGGCCTTTCATCACGTCTTTGGTTATGCAGGGTTCTGTTTGTGTGCATGGTGATGATGATCTTTTTAATTTCAACGCTAACTGCTTGCGCATTATTGGCGATTGGAGTTATGCTGATCTGATAATATCTGTGATATTAATTATTATTAATATGTTTATAATAACTATTGATATGTTAACGGTAAATTAGTGATGATGTATAATGATAAAGTATCATGAAAAGGGGGCAATAATAACAATCGTAATTATATATAATATGATGATAATGACGATGTTAATGATAATAATAATCAAAGACAGTGTTAAAATCAGTACTAATGGTAGTGGAGATGGTTATGAGGTGATTGTCGTAGGAGTGATGATAGTATAGGTAACGGTGCTGATAGTTTTATCGCTCCGTATATCTCTATATTTCTTAGATGAGGTATTATATACACTATTTACATTATCATCCTCATCTTAGTTGCCATATTTATCACAACGTTTCGGCCGTCGTACGCTCCGGCCTTCTTCAAGTGGTTGGAATGTCGAACTGAATTCTTTATTTCGCTCGCTGAGGTAGACTGTTCTAGTTCCACATGCCATGTCTAATGGATGTCACTTATCAGTTATCTCCTGTTAATTCCCCTCTACAAGTTCCCCACCACCTTAACCAGGTATTAAACTCACAGTCTTTAGGTACTGTCACTGGATCTAACTTTATCCACTATGCCATATGTCCTCAAGTACAAGAGTTTGAGTTCAATGCCTGGTTAAGGCGGTGGAGAACTTGAAGAGGGGAATTAACAGGAAATAAATGATAACTGACACCCATTAGACATGGCATGTGGAAATAGAATAGTCTGCCCCAGTGAGCGAAATAAAGGATTCAGTTCGACATTCCAACCAATTGAAAAAGGCCGGAGCGTACAGCGGCCAACACGATGTGATAAATTTATCGGTCTGTGTTAATTGTTAGAGTGGTGGTATTGTTTGTGAGTGTGGTAATAGTGTTGGTAACAGTAAAGGTCGTGTTAATGATTGGTGTTGGTGGTAAGGTTTTGGTGGCTTTGGTGCTCTTGCGTTCTAGTGTTCTCCATTTTTTTTTCTTGTAGTTTCATTCCTGGCTGTGTTCAGTTTTGTTGTAGGTATTATCCGTTTGGTATGAACTGTGATAGTAGATATTTCTTTTCGTATCTGCATTGTGAAATTATTTCCGATATTTCGTTTAGTAATTCCTTTTGTTGAGTGTGGGAGATTATTTTTCGTGTAGACCAAGTAGACATCGCTTTGACATGTTATTGTAGGCAGGTGTAGTTTTCAGGATTTTCCAACTTATTTTTGGCATGGTGTTTCTGTATTTTATTTCCATATGTATGGACAATGTGATTCCGTTGGAGTATTTTCTGTTGGAGAATGAGAAGTCGTCGGTGTATTTTCTTTGGTTGGATATTTCTTCTGTGACGTGAATATAATACATTGTAGCGTTGTTGGCGTTTAACTTAGCTTTGTATTCTATGTTCATTTTTAGGCAATTTCTTTATAGTGGGAATGCCGATTTATCTCTGCAGTTGCATTGGAAGTCTGTGATTATTCTAATGCAAGTTATTTTTTTGTTATGGTATTTTATTATTGTGTTATGTTTTTAGTGCAGTTGTAGCTAACTTTTACGGTATTTTTGTTAAATATTTTTGCTAAGGGGTTTGTTACAGGGAAGTGTTTTTATTCGGCTTATGAATGTCTTGCCTATGTTTGTTCTGATGATTTTGTGGCATGGTTTGTTAAAACAGATTATATATCTTTTTCTGTTTTTTCCGTTTTGGTTGTTGTTGTGTGTATTCTAGCTGGTCCTTGTGTCCGCTTTTTCTTCAATGGGTTGTTATATGGCGTTTTTTGTCCTTAAGTATTTCTTTTTTGGATGAGTTGTCTGATGGCCTGCGGCTGATGGATTTGGGTATATGCTTCCTGATTGAGGGTAGTTGGTTGTAGGATGCCTGTATGCACGTGGGAGTGTCATTATCCTTTTTATATGGTTCATAGGTTTCTTTGAGGGTGAGGTTTAGGAACTTTACTCTTCTTGTGTTTGTATTTATTTCTATTTTGAATCCAACCTTTTTAGAACGTTTAATATCTTTTTCTTGACTCTATCTGCTTTGGAGTCATCGGGTTCTCTTATTAGAATTAGGCCGTTGTCATTATATAGACCCGTGTCTTTTTTAGCTAATATTCTGGCTAGGTATGAAAGGATAAGACTACCACCGTATCGCAGTTTCAATGCTCGGTCATAGTTTCTCATTGTTACGTCAAAGAGGCCGTTGATTTTTTTGCCCATGGTTCGTTTTTGTATGATAATAGTGATTTCCGGCAGAGTTTAACTATTTTCGTTTCATCATCTGTTGTGTGCTAGTCGTATAGATTCGTTCAATATATTTACTGTGAAGGAGGGGTAAAAGTTTGTTATATCGAACTGGATGAAGGTAGCAGTGTTACTGATTTGTATTCCTGCGAACTAGTCGGTGATGGCTTTGGAATTTTTCCATTGGATAAGTCCTAGCTTTCTCCTTAATTTACTGTTGATATTTTCTAATATGTGTTTTACTGATTTTTCCTACTTCGTTTTTTGCAGGGTTGATTAGGCGGAATGTAGATTTTGTGTCGAAGTTAGGATTGTGGTCATTTGCTGTTATGAATGCAGCTCCGTCAAAGACAGAGCCGCAACTGATGTAAATTATACTGATATAGTGCCCAGTATATATATATATATATATATATATATATATATATATATATATATATATATATAGCAGCATGGGCCAGCGTTGCCCATGCTTGATTCAAAAATCGTACGACTCATACAGCAATCGCTATCACTTGACTTAAAATATTTTTGCCCTTCCTTGCCTTTAAAGGAGTGCCTTTTTCCGTGCTGATGTTGCTACATTCCTTACTTCTTGCCCATCTCACACTGCGAATTTTTGCTAAGCTCTATCCTAAACATTAAATCTGTTACGAAAAAAGATCTAAACAAAATGAAGACAATACGATCAGCTTTAAAAAAGGACTCGTAACTGGAAAAACCGAATGAAAAAACAAATACTTTTTCACACCCAACAAAGTTCTGCGGAATCAGAATCAACGTTGAGTTTAAGCAAGCGAATGAGCCAATTGGAGTAAAGTTCGATGCAGATTTAAATTTTTCTCACTTGTGACGAATGCAGCTATCGATTTTTTTTTGCATGCTTGCATGCTAGTTAAAATTCGTGTGAGTCAGCTGTTGGCTCTCACGCTGGCCAATAGAATCTTCCTGCCTATTCGTGGCAGCCAGCTATAGGGTTCACTGTGGCCAGTAAAAATGGTCGCAAACTACATGAAAACTGCGTTAGAAGCATGAAAAAATCGATTATTTCCACTATCGATGGGAGTTGGGAAATCAAAGCGGTCTTGGCCTTTCCGCTAACTTGGAGCATGTGTATGTAAATTTTGGGGTAAATCCATCGAAAATTGCGGCCGTGCATTCGTTACACACACACACACACACACACACACACACACACACACACACACACACACACACACACACACACACACACACACACACACACATCCTGCCTTTATATATATATATATATATATATAGGAAGAGAGAGACCGTTAAAGAGAATGTGCGTGAGTGATGTACGCTGTCGGCGTAGTACCTATTGGATATATCGACTCTGTGAGATTGAATTGTCCTCGCGTTTTCTTATACTGGCCGTAGCCATTTTCTGCAACTTGAGACAAATACCACTGGTAAAATATAAATCCACTTTTCCTACCCAAGCAGAGATAGGTTAAATAGCAATTTTCCCCGTTTAGTAACCAGTTTATGAGGTTGGACAACTTTGAATTCAAGCCTGAAGAATATTGCTTGGAGACTGAGTTACACCCAACGTACTCTTTCTATTTTACCACGTCTATGGAAAAATTGTTTGGTTGTACAGATGTCTTCACAGCGATAATTAAATCAGATGTGTGGGTTTTCTAGTGAATTAGTTCTAAAACTGAACTATTAATCCCTCATGCATTAGCTTGACAGAATCAAATTGGACTCGTTTCATTTTGCTATTCAATTGCGCCTGAAAAGTTAGTGCACTCTTTGGAAAATGTTGCTGAGTTTCCAGGCAAAAAGTTTATATAGAAATATGTATCCTATTTTTATAATCGTGAAAAGCCTAACGTATTCTATAACCCTTTTGTTCTGCGAGGCTCCATTTTTGATTTCATTTATTGCAACTACAGTTCTTTTTCCCACGGTAAACGATGGTTAATTTAACTTTGTTATCTGATTTACACGAGAACTCCTTTCTGTGTTGCTACCAAAATAAAGAGCTTTTTTGTCTCACCATTTTGTTTTACTTCTTTTGTCCATCTTATCTCACTAGTCAAACGACGTCCAACTAATTAGAGCATTACGATGCATACAGTCAAGTAAGATAAGTCCTGGGCGCATCTCACGATACAGACAATCAGCGATTTTTCTCAAACCATGTCCGGTGATCTACGATCACAATCCGACTGTATTCTCTTTAACATTTTATAATTTTTAAGAACATGACTGACCACATCACACTATATCTTAACCTTTCTCCATGTTCTATCATCCTTTCGCAAAAAACTCGCTAACTTATGCTATGTTTGCCGTTGAATCGCTTGCTTTCAGTATATCTTCACAAAGTTACATTCTCCAGACCTATAACAACACTTCCACAGGCGAATTATTACACGCCACTCGCTAAGTTAACGCTATTTCCAAGGCAAATGTTCATAAGAATTACATTCCTGTGTTCTACCAGTCCAGACTTTCACAAATAAAAAAAGAGAGTGCTACATATACAAGATTAACATCCTAATTCCACTCAGACATCTTCTTCCCAAGTACTGTTAGTTTGTAAAGAATTCTCCCGATGGGGAGGATGCTTCCCCGATCACTACAGTCTTAAGTCCTTCAAGTCTAGCGTTAGACATTATCTAATTCTACATATCATCATAACCTAAACGTACTATTGCCTTCTTTTACATCCATACAACAATTTCATTCAGTAGAACATTATAATGAATATCTTTTAGGTATAGTATAGGGCAAATATTAGTTAGAATTTTGACTGTCATAAAGCGAGTAAATATTAGTTCCATTGAATTTGTTAATTTACTTCCAACTACCTCGTTACTTATAAATTCTGTTCAATCTCAGTAAATATCTAGTGACATTTACGCTTTTTGGGTACTTCACAATATATATATATATATATATATATATATATATATATATATATATATATATATATATATATTTGTTTTTTTTTTTTTTTTTTTTGTTTTTTCTGACAGCGCAGGCGTTGGAGCTGAAAAACGTCAAAACACCCCCCTACCCACACCTTGGAAAGAAACATCGCTACATATATAAAAGCTACGGTCTCGACACTGAAATAGAATTACAACTGCTTATGTATGTATCACTGTGCGCATGGATATGCATATGCGCCTAGCCTAGGAGTGTTTATATAGATGTGTTTGTGTGAACCAAAATGCATAAACTTATATGTATGTGCATCTATGCGTATGAGAATGTCAAAACAAAAAACAAAAACAAAAAAAAAACAGTAGATTCCCATTCCCTCTACTAAATAAACATCGTAAAACAAGAATCCAATTTAAAAAGAATAAACCAGCTTGAAACCGAGGAGTTACAAAACACATATCCATACAACTGAATATATATATATATATATATATATATATATATATATATATATATATATATATTGCATGTTTCATTAAAGACGACAGACAAGGTACTACGGTTAACCTTTTCATTTAATTTTTCTTATGTTTGAACACGAGCTTTCTTTAATGGACAAAGGATGTGTAAGAACTGTCCAAATGTTTTATATTTCCGAGCGCTTTCGGCTATACTTTTAGCCATTATCAAGGATGATTCGATTTTTCGGCTTACTTGAGTATGTGCGTTATGTGTATGTCTTAGTGTGTAGTGGGGATGTTTATATATATATATATATATGTTTGCGTGGGGGGGTTATGTGTGTGTTTATATATATATGTGTACGTATATTTATTTATGTATCTATTTGTAGTGATGAATGTGTGTACACATACGTATGTATGTATTTTTATATATGATGCTATAAATTTGTACTCGTGTATGTGTACTCATGCGTATATAAGTATATATGAGATATGTATACATATATATTTGTGTGTTTATGTGTTTTCTTTTTTATATATTAGCTGGTTTTATTTTATTTTAAGTCTTGATTTTACCCCGACATTTAAATTTGGTGTTTTTTTTTAGGTGTGTGTATATGCATATATGTTTAATTTTTCTATCCATTCTTATATTATATTGTCTTTTTTCTTTGCATTGTTCATCAACGAATATTTTTTTTCTATTCTACCCCTCTTAAATCTTATCTATTGAACCACCTTTTTATCTATATATCTTGGCCCATGTAATAATATTTTAATAGTCCGTTTGAATTCTTTTACTAGCATTTTCAAATTTGAATATTTGTAGGTGTGTATATGCGTGTGTCTTTTGTAATTCATGTCTGTGTGACCACTTACATGTGCCTTTCATTGTATGTATATGCTGTCTGTTTTTTTTTTGTTTTTCTTTTTTGTTTTGTTTTTAGCGTTGTGGACATCTATTTTCTGTTTCGTACGTGTTTTGGGGTGTTTATGTATCTAAATATGTCAACGTGTTTGTGTATTATAATCTGATTGTGTATGTATTGTCTTTTGCAAGATTCCCTCCTCCCCTGCCCATATCACCACTTTAAATTTATCTAAGGTGTAACGAAGCTTTACATCGCCGTTAGATTAACGTTTAATCTGAGTTTTGGCATTACAATTAAAACGAAATAAATAATAAAATATATGTATTTTCCATCACTTTCTTCATTAAATAATTTTATAATATTTTAAACTTAATATAGATTAAATTTAAAATTGGGAATTTTTCATTTTCAATTTTATTGTTAAATTTAATTTTAGTTAATCAGAATGATTTCTATTTTAGTCTAACCCTAACATTAAGGCATTAATTATTAAAACCATGATTCGTTGTCAAGTTTTTTGAATTATCATGTACTTGTATTTTGATTGGTCATTGCAGATTATGTAACAGTGTTTCCCCTATCAAGGGGTGTTTGGTCGATTTGAACCTTTTAAAAATCTTTATTCTACTTTCAATACCATCATGATAAGACACCAAGTGTTGAAACAAAATGGTTATTTTTGTAGCGGTTTTATAATATAATTATGTTATAATTTTCGAATAAATTATATATATATATATATATATATATATATATATATATATATATATAATTATTATTTAAAAAGTAAAAATTATAACATAAATATGTTATAAAATCACTACAAAAATAGCCATTTTGTTTCAACACCCTCGGTGTCTTATCATGTGATGATGTTGAAGATAAAATAAATGGTTTTAAAAGTTTCAAATTAATTAACGATCCTTCGCTAGGGGAAAACATTGTTACAAAAGCTAGAATGACCAATCAAAATCCAAGTATAGGAAGATTCAAAAGCTTGACAACGAAATCATGTTATAACAGCTGTTCAGATCTTTAAAATACGGGTAATATTAAGAAATTTATTCTAAATAATAATTATTAAATTATATGATAAAATTTGATATTAAAATTAAAACTGCCAATTTTAAAAATCCAAATTTAATCACTATTAAGTTTAAAAACTATAAAATTATTGAGAAAAGAAAAAAAAAACATATCTTATTCAATTTATTTCTTCGTTGAAATTACGTACGACCAGACGCTACAATATATATATATATATATATATATATATATATATATATATATATATATATATATATTTCAACATTTCACTCCAAGCAAGTCAATTAAAATGTCAGAGAATAAAATATTGGCATAGATCTTATTTTTCCAAATAACGACTTCAAATTTGAACTCATATGACCTAACAATCAATCTAGTGCAGCGCTTAAATTTGTGAAGAATATTTATGCTAGAGTAATGGATAGAGGCTTGGATTGAGGAATCGGAGAGCTGAGTTCGATTTCCAGTCGAATCCATTACATTCACTTACGTGCTAATACACTTGGGAAAGGTATGAAGCCTCTTCTCCCAGATATGAGTAAATTGCTGGACAGACCGTGTTCTATAGCCTTTCGTAACAGGTACTACCACCCCAAATCAGAATGAACCTTGGAACATCAGCAATTAAGAGGTGGTTACACACTTCTGAAAACGTCCAATATCCCGTTCAGAGGCCTTGATGCCGGATGTAGTTGTCAGTTTTATGACGAAAAATTGTTGTTTCATCCGCATAGATACCAAGTCAAGAACTGAGGACATCACGCACGGAGGTCGTTAATGAAAATAAAAATACAAAGTATGCCTAATGATAGTGCCCTGAGTGATTCCGGCATTTTTTTTTAATGATGTTCACCAAGAGGATTACTGTATGGTATTGGATGAGCGTAAGAAAGTGAAATTGCTGGGTTTATTCAGGAAAGATAACGGTTAAATCTAGACTTGAAGAGGTCAAGACTTTAGTTATTAGTAAAACATAATACCATAATCAACTGGAGCCAAGCAAAGCATAAATAATGCAAAATGATTCAGACTCACTCTTCTAGATTATTTTCTATTATTTATGCCCTCCAATACTAATGTTTGGTTATGGCTTGTGACAGTTAAATCGCGATAAGATACGAGTGTAGTGAGATTGTTGTACGCCATTCTTCACAGTGGAGAGGTTTTACTAGCCTAATAAGTCCACATTCAGATTCCTTTGACATTGGTGGAAAACAAGTAACTATTTTACCCATAAGCCACCTAAGACAAAATAAGCACGCGTATTATTTATAGCTAGCCCAAGAAAAAGAAGTTGTCTTGATTAAAATTATTATTTTTTTTATTTTCATTGACTAATTTAGTCTAAAATGTATTGATTTAGACTCACCTGAAAATTCGTATTTGATTATCAGTGGTGATTATTCTGCACTGTAATTTACCCAGAGAGGATTACAGTAACATATTATTTCGTTTTGAAAAGTGGGAAAGCTGCTAAAGAATACAAAGAAATATATGTTAATATCCGTGCAGACGAGGAAGTTGAAGATATGATATGATGGAAGTATTTAATGATGGAAAATTATTTGCAACGATATATCTAATGACTACATATACATAAGTAAAAGAACTGGTAAAAAATCTCTTTCTTTGATATTCTTTTTTTACTCACGAAAATATTGCTTTTATTTTTTTATTCTGTCAAATTTATGAAACTTTATTTGTCTGTCTTTTTTTACCTCAAAGAACCTATAAGAGGCGTTTCATTTTCAAGGTGACTTTTTGTCCTTTATCACTGGTCGTAACCAGAATTTCTTTCGTTTACTATTCAATTCTCCACTTTTCGTTTATTTTTTTATTTTTTTTTACTTTTCTTTCCACTTCATAATCCTAACTTTCCCCCATAGGATAAAGCATTTAATATAGTTTCAACATCTTGAACTGGACTCTAAATGGAAAATGGATTCTAAAACAAGAAAGCTCTTTCTCCTTTTCTGTTTTGCGTTTACTTCTTTCTACACATATACGTCGCCTTTTACATATCTGTGTGATGTTTAGAATATAAATGTTTTTCTACTCAATATCGGAATCTGGGGATTATCGTTTAGGGACCAAGTGTCAACATGTTACAATAAAGCTCCAAACTCTTCGATATTCTCGCATATCAACAATTGGTCTCATCTTGAACTGTATCGATGCAGCGATGTATAATAAAATATCATAATAATAATAATAATAATAATAATAATAAAGTAACTCCCAAATGAATATAAAATCGTCAATGAAAATTTCAATGTGCAAACACTTTGGAAAATGTGTAAGCAAACACTGAAAAAGTCAATAATCAAATTGAAGCAAATAGGCCGGACATTATTGTCAAAAACATATAACGCTCCAGTTGCAAACATTGTTAAAATACGGACAAGACCACAAAAAAAATGGAACAAAACATCACAAAAGACATAAATAATGTCATATATACAACAGATTTGGTAGCTACTGAAAAACTTAACACAAAGGCAAGTAAAAGATTAAACAACAGGCAAGACGAGCAGACATAGAAGACAAAATTAAAGTGAGAAATTGAAAAAAATCAGATGATGTGATTTTAAGAAAACCAAGAACATTAAAATAAACGGAATTCCACCAATCAAGAAAATACTCAAACAGAAATTGCAGTTAAAGGCACAGAGAACAAGACGATATGAAAAGCGCTCTATCAACAATAAATAAGATATTTCAAATGGACCTCAAGTTTTATAGAGAAATTCGAAAAACAATTATAGAAGTCAAAAAGCCATCATCTATTGAAGAAGTGCAAATTTCTGTGAGAATATATGGAACAACCCAAAGAATTTTTACCTCAATTCTGAGTAGATCAAACGAGGACAAGAAAGAATGAAGCATAAACGTGCACAAATATAATCAAAAATAAAGCTTGCCTGCTCTAACCAAATTCCCAAAATGGAAATCCCCAGGAAATTACAAGGTACCCAACTTTTGATTCTATCTTCATTACTCTATAAAACTCTTAAGCAAAGTTTATCAATGCTAATTAATACGCCGAATGAAATTCCACAATGAATCACTGAAGGTATTCCATATCTCCTACCAAAAACTGGTGAAACAAATCCCAAAAATTATAGACCGATAACATGATTGTGCATGATATATGAATTGACAACATCTGTCCTGACGAACTGTACTTACTCTTTTCGCAATGAAAACAAGATTCTTCCTCTGGAACAGAAAGGATGTCGAAGAGGTTTATATATTTGCAAAGATAAACTAATAATAAATAAAATAATCCCGGAAAATTGCAGGAAAAAGCTTAGAAGTATCAGTACAGCTTGAATAGATTACCTTTGATAGTATGTCACAATCTTAGATCCTCAATACTGGAAAATGTTTCAATGCTGATATCGGTATGGATTTCCGAGTAGATATGCGTGCAAAAATAATATTCAAGGGTAAATTATAGAAACATACTCAACAGATGCAGAATTTCTCACAAAGATTAGAGAACTGGGACTACATTAAGCCTATAAATACCTCGGAGTCAGCGAAGATAATGGAATACAGCGTACGCAAATGAAGGAGAAAATAAGAAAAAGAATACTACAGACGTGTGGGTCTTCTGTTAAATACCGTGTTGAATTCACAAAACAGAATATATTTTGGCGGTGCAATAGAGAATTAATCGGACTATAAATGACATTAAGCGAATGGATTTCAAAGCGAGAAAGCTTATCACTTGGAATCGCATACATCACCCTAAGGCTTATGTTGATCGTCTTGATGTGACCAGATACGAATGGCGTAGAAGATTAGTTCAACTATAACTGTCTTACAAAACCACAACATTCTTCGAAGATATCTGGAAACTACAAAAAATGAATGAGAATCTGTGCCAAAGTACATGAAAAAATAAGAAATATTATTCAGTAATGAAGGAAGCCAACAATTTCGAAAGGGAATTTCAAGTGGATTAAGAAGTGCAAATAAACCATAATGGCACCTTATAGCGGCAAAGAACTGAAAAAAAAGACAAAAGCAAATGTAATGTACCAAATACAGAAACGATTGCAAGCCTCTTCATTTTCTCTGCCCGTACCAAAGAAGCCTGTGTAGATAAACCCCGTACCTACCATTGGTTACGTAGTGCAGAGTTAAAAGCTGAAGGTTTTATTTTTGCTGCACATGACCAATGCTTGCTAACTAGTAATTTCCAAGCACACATACTGAAAAATTGTATTAACACGAAATACAGATTCTGTGATCAGTCAATTATGTGCCATGCGTGATACACGTTTAGGCGATTATGTATCTTTCAATACATGACTGACGAGGCAGATTTTTCCCGCAGTAGGGTGGTAGTACCTGTCAGGGTCCCAGCTATGGGCAAAAAGTTAACACATCAAAAGGGGTCAAGTCACAATGAAAATATAAAAATAGTTTTTAATACCAGCAAATACTTTTTGTAAAAATTATTGTTAGCAATATATTATTACCAGCAGTACATTTTTGAAAAAAAGAAACATTTACCAGTAATACATTTTTCAAAAAAAATATTACCAGTAGTACATTTTTTAAAAATACTACCAGCAATATATTTTCGAAAAATATATTACCAGCAATACATTTAAAAACATATTTCCAGCAATACATTTTTGGAAAAAATTATTACCAGTAATACAGTTTTGGAAAAATATAACCAGCAATATATTTTTCCAAAAATCTTTTACCAACAATACATTTGAAAAAATATTACCAGGAATTTTTTTTGTAAATAAAATATTACCAGCAATACATTTTTGAAAAAGAATATTACCAGCAATACATTTAAAAAAAAAATATTACCAGCAATATAATTTAGAAAAAAAAATATTATAGCAATACAATTTTCAAAAGATAATACCAGCAGTACATGAAAAATATATATTACCAGCGATACTTTTCTGAAAATAAATATTACCAGCAATAAAGTTTTGAAGAAAAAATATTAACAGCAAGATATTTTCAAAAAAATATTATCAGCAATAAAAATCTTGTCGAAATTAAATAAACCATTGAGGTTGATATGCCGTAAAGCAAACCAAACCAAACCATTCGTATCATCATCCGTCACTTCTTCTTCTTCTTCTTCTTGCACTAAATTATTCTACATCTTTAAATTTATTATAAGTCTTTTAAGTAACTTTATTATTTCTTTACAATTGTTTTTAGACTTGAAGAGGTTAAGATCGTAATGATTGGAGAAGCATACTTTCCAAATCTGTTTCTCAAATTAACAGTCCTCAGGTAGAATTGAAACTCAATGGAATTTTCTCCTTTTTAATATAAGACGAAGTGAATGAAAAGGAATATGGATCAGGTATACGTGATATGCCGGCTTCTAGCTCTAATGGTCTAGAGTAACTAAAATATATAGCTCGTCTAAACTTTTGCTATGAAAATATTAAATAGAATATCGAGAAGCTAGCGACGTTTATTGTATATAAAAGAAGTTTGATGAAAAATTCCATGGTTGCTATGTTACAGTCCACTGGGCAAACCATATCTATAAGTAGGCGATGTTTCTTTTTCGGCTTTTGACAATTATCTCCGGCCTATTTGATCCAATGTTCCTGTCTGATTTAGTTTATTTGGTTTATTTTGTTTTACAGCATATCAATCTCAATGGCTTATTTAATGCCGACAACATTTTTTATGGATGGTAATAATTTGTTTTGTCAAAAATCTGTTTCTGGTAATATTTTTTCTTCAAAAATATATTGCTAGTAATAATTGTTTTCAAAAAATATTACTGATAATAGTTAATTATTTTCCCATACCTGGGAACCTAACAGGGGATACCAACCTGGGAACACCAGCAATTAATTGGTGGTTCACTTCTCAAAACCTCCTGATCAGAGGCCTTGCTGCTGGATGTAGTTTATCGTCTTACCCAGGAAGCGGATATAGTTTAACGTCTTACACAGGACGACTTCCTGTCTGTAAAAATGGTGTAATCCCATAGAATTGTGAATTCTTATCTTTCTTGTGATGTTCCTCCGAGTGTTTCTTAACAACTTTTACAAAAGTTTTTGCATATTGCCCAATGTAAGTATTGCCCCACTCTAATGTGACGATTTTTATATTCATTTGGCGTAAGAATATCCTGAAATTATGAGGCTGCATAGACAATTCTGACGTCAGTCAACGCTCGTAAAAGAGAATTGGGAAGTTCCATCTCAAATATGACAAGAATAGTCCATTTTCGATTTGTTCTGATTCTTGTAAAGACAGAGCATTGCAGGAGGATTCATGTACTTTCTCGAGCCGTAAAAGGAATCGGCCATTTTGCAGCATCTTTAGCAACGTATTATATATACGATTTCCGCTTGAGGCCATTTCTCCACTTTTTTTTTTTAATCCTACTCATTTCTCAATCAAGTTGTCGGCACTTTTCAATAATACAAACCAAGTATAAACTTACACCAGTGACAGGTACGAGCGTGAGTAATTAACCTAACGTCAGCCGTAAGCCTGTTACATAAAAGTATTTAATTTAAAATGCCGATTCCAATTTCTGGACTACTTGGTAAATTCCTAGATTACTGAACATCAACGCGTAATTAATAATGAAGTTCATTTATTGTCTTAATTTGTGCAGCAGATGAGATGAATGGCTGAATGACTAGAGGAGATAAATTTATTAAAGCTTCTCTTAGGAAAATAAGGAAACAGCCACCGATGCTGTTCTATAAGTGACAAAACAATACCCAAATAAACAAAATGAGCTATATATATATATATATATATATATATATATATATATATATAAATGAGCTATATATATATATATATATATATATATATATATATATATATATATATATATTATTATTATTATTAACGCATGTTTCATTAAATAATATGGATAAGTTTTGTCTATTTATTTTAAGTAAGTTCCTTTCATATTGTCTGATAAGCTTAATAACATTATCATTGAAAGACGAAAGAAAAACACCATATTGATAATTATTTAAATCCAGTCTAAGCTTTCGGCTTACGTAAGTCATTATCAAAGGTAACAATTACATTTCAATATATCAAACAACACACGGACGAAACAATAATGATAGTCTATTTTTGTTGCATGAAAAATTTCAAAGCAACGACAAACTCGTGTATACGAGACGCGGAAGCGAAAATCGCGTCGCAGCTCGTGACGTCACACATGA
>CAHIKZ030003632.1:2457500-2485000 GCA_903632075.3 Acanthosepion pharaonis | reverse complement strand
GTATACATTCACGAGACATTCACGAGAAATTTTTGCTACACTTCCAATCTTTGAATTTCAACATACAAATGCGTATGTATAGACACAACACCACATACATATGTCAAATCCCAAACAGTCCACATATGTTTATATATGTATGAGTCCCGGCGGACGAGCAAGTGTGCCTGCGTACCACATCGGGTGTACGGAGATGCATCTATGTTTGCGTTAGCACGATGACATCACGACGACGATCCCCCCCACTCCCATAATAACATCAATATACGCAATCTACATAAACCCAAAATTTAAAAAAATTAATCAGTGCGTCTGACGATCGCAAAAGTGTAAACCCAGGGTCACAAACTCAAATCAATCTAACCAAATACGTTAGCTCTATCTCCGCATATAATATATAATTATATATATATATATATATATATATATATATATATATACTTTTCACACACACACACACACACACACACACATATATATATATATATATATATATATATATATATATACTTTTCACACACACACACACACACACACACACATATATATATATATATATATATATATATATATATATATTACGTCTATATGTAGGTGTTTGGTTGTTTGAGTGTTTCACTTTATCAGACAACTCATGTCACAATATCGGCTATGTAAAAATAGTCAGGAAGAGGTTTTGGGGGCACATAATGAGGAAATTGTGCTTGGAAAATCTGATACTCACGGAATAGATAGAGAGCAAGAGGGATAGAAAACACAACGCATAATCTACTTCGTGGACTTGCGTAAATGGCTGGTGCAATAGCGTTGGTAGAAGAAGTAACAGAAACACAAAGCTTATTAATAGCTTCAAGGGTTATGAAGTTGTGGAGAGCCATGAACGCTTATGACACGACACATAAAGATGAAGAATTGAAAATGAAGACAAAAGAACACTTAACATCAGAAACAGATAGTTGAAATTTCTAGAGTACTTGAGGAAAGTAGGCTTGGAAAATTTAATACTAACAGGACAGGACAGATTGGAAGCAATGGTGAGAGAGGAAAACAACGCATAGCGACCTTGAGTAAACGGATGACGGAACAAGATTTAGGATTGATAAGAAAAATACAACATTTGTTAAGAGCTACAAAGGACAAGAAATTGTGGAGAGTCATGAACACCAACGCCATGAAGAAGAAGCAATAAATCAATAAGAAATGCTTTTTGCAAGCCGAATGAATCAGCTAATATTTATTTCTGGACGGTAATAAACATATTAACCAAATAGAAGTATCATTCGACGGAAATAGTGTAGACGCAAATATTTTTATAGTTGCAATTTAATTTTGAATAAAAAAATATTGATATACTGCATTATCTGTCAAAGTACTATTGGAATAAAAAGGAAAATAACGGGGCAACGCCAGAAATATCGCGAAAGTGAGAGAATGAGGAAAAATATCTAATGACCAAGGCGGATGTGGTAACCTTTGCCTTCTAGAAAAGCCTTTAATAATGAAAAATATCGAACAGGGATAACAACAGTAAATGCTGTCACGATTCAAGCATGCGATTGTTTTATTTAATTATATAATTTTATTTATTTTCCATTTTTCACCATTTTCCTATGAATATCGGCTCTTCAATTATCTTTCTCGTAAATATTTATAAAATGAATGTTATGACAATGTAATTTTTACACTTTATAAAAGCCTTGCGCATGAAATGTTGAGTATCATCAAGTGGTACGTAATAAGGATATAGATACATATATTTTAGAATATATTTTTTATTAATCCGACAGTCTTTTATTAATTTAAACGTTACGTTTAGTAGATACTCTTATTTGAGTAGACGTTCCGTTTATTTATTAAACAGTATATTTATTTATTTATTCAATGATTTTGGTCTCACTGTATTTTTTTCATTTACATCATTAGTTGATTTAGTGTGTAGTCACTGTGGTAGTAGTATCCGATGTTCACTATGTACAAACAATGGACTATTTAACTTGTAACTCCTATTTTCTTTTTGCAGCTGAGTTTCGTTTACTTGAATAAAGCTTAGCACTTTTACTGTTGTCGTGAGCTTTGATTACTCTTACAATTACTACAGTCCCCATGCTTTCAAGGTCATATGTGGAAATTCTAATGTATTATTATTATTATTATTATTATTATTATCTTATTAGGTTTAATATTCAAGTTTTACTTCTGCGGGGGATATTTTTCGACATCGGCAGCCTTTGACGCAAAAGCTTATTAACGCTGTAGACCAACGCAGATGCCATTGTATATATTTAGTGGTGTCGTCATTTCCGGTATTAGGAATGCAAATGGCAACTGTATTATTAGCAGTTTCCTTCTAAAGAAACATTCTGCATTCACTGACCAAGCATCTAGTACAAGTGTCGGTTTAAATTTATAAAATATTTCTGTTAAGATATTTCCTTTCATGAAAATCGTCCATTAACTGTTCTCGCTCTTTCCAGTATTGATGGAGGATTCTGTCATTAACATTTTTCAAATTGGTGTGGAACGTCAGCATATGTTCTTTTCGAGTTACAAATGATATCCATTTTAGTCGTTGCTGCTGTTGAAAGTCCTCAAGTGATGTGGTTTCTGTTATTAGGGACAGTTTTTTGTGTTTCTGCAACAGAAGTCAACGATGTTTGAATAATTATGATCATCATAAACGCTTCATTCGCTCGAATTCATTTGTAATTATTGATCTAAGAAAGGGGGTTGATGTCAGTTTTGATATTTAAGATCGAGTTTGGTGGCATGCATCACATCCATGTGAAAGTAACGAGGATAATAGCTGCTAATCGAGCTTGAACTCACGAACGAATAAGGGAGTATTCATCTTTTTCAAATAGGATCATTACGTGCATCTGTGTGTTTAAAGCTTTCACTAAAAACGTAAAAAATGATAGACAAACGCACCCAACAGGGGATGTCGCTTTGGAAATGCCCCTACCTTGTCTTCTGGCCATAACAATTTCAGCTATATCAAAATCACTGAAAACAAATCTTTCAACGTATCAAGATGAAGTACTCGCGTTTAGTTCATCTACGTAGATTTCTCTGTTAACAGCACCTACACTTGTTACGAGACAGTAACCGTCATTCTTGTTGTATCGCGGTGTCTGTAATTCTTTGGCTCAGCAGTGTATATCAAGAGACTCGTGGCGAAATCAACGTTTTGAACACGACTAACTTAATTTATATCTACTATTTGCGTTTCAATATCCATGGCAACGTCATTTTTTAAAGAGTAAATATTCTGCAAATAAACATGCTGTAGGCATGTAGCCAACAATTATCAATTATAATCCCACCTATGGCCACACGTAAATATTGGCCGGCTATAAAATTTCGATTTCAAACCTGGGAGACGCCAATGTCAAAAGGATTACCACTCCCGTAGGAAACAATTTTAAATCACTACTTGTTTTAAATAAGGACTGATTTATAGCATTATCAACAAATCATTATATATATATATATATATATATATATATATATATATATATATATATATATAATATATATATACACACACATATATATATATGAGTACTATTATTACTATTTTATTACAAGATATTAGAACAAAAATATGTTGAAATCGCTACACAATAGCGTTCGTATTTCGGCACTACATTGTGCCTCTACAGACGATGGTAAGTCACTGGTGATTAAATAAGGTTTAATAAAATTTCAAAAGCAGAATGTTACCTCTTTTTAGATAAAGAAAAAATGAGGGTGAGAAACCAAAAGCTCAGAATTAAAAATAGACTTTTTGGGTTTGCCTTGAGCAACCAATGCAAAATTAAGAAACCAAAAGTTTGAAACCAGGGTAGCGTGATCAGCTTACGTCCTACGTTTTTAAAATCACACACACACACAACACACACATTAGGTTGGTGCAAAAATAATGACGTAATAATGTCGTTTTTGACGTATTTTTAACGTCAAAAATGACATTATTACGTCATTATTTTTGCACCAAACCAATATATATATATATATATATATATATATATATATATATATATATATATATATATAAAAGCACAAATATGACATGCAAATACTGCGCGTCAGGGGAATACAGAAAGGGATAGAGAATAAGAGGACGTTAATGAAGAGAAAAGACAATAAAAAACAGAATTCAGGAAAACAAACGATGGCGTTTGACGTTCAGCTTCAATCTTTGAAGACGCTATATGACAGGAGGGCAAGAGACCGGAATATATTACCACAGTAAGAAAATAAACTATTAGGATTGAACTTACAATTAAATATAGCTCAACAGTAGAACGGTGGGATCTAATTCATTTACATTCATGCGGCCGATGTACCAGAGATGTGAGAATCATTAAAACAAGTTCCATGAAAATGTTTCTAGCAAACACAATGAGAAATCACGTAATGGCGGTGGTTAATCGACTGGAGTCAAGATGCCAGGACAGATAACATTGCAAAACTTCCTTTGAATTTTGTCTAGAATTTTGATTTATATAGCAGGAACACCAAACCAGATAAGACAGCAATATTCAAGGCAAAGACGAATTGTAGATTTAACATATGCAAAGTTGATTCTAGATACAAAATTATCTGGCACGACACATTGAACCAACTTTCATAGTAACAGACCCTAGCAACTGATTCAATATAATCCCTCCTCTTCACGTCAGTGGAAAACATGATATCAAGAAAGAACAATGAGTCGTTCTACTGGGGGTTAGCATCAGCTATGCTGATGAAAGAAAAAATCGTCGTCTATGATGGTTAAAAGATTGGAGTATCGTTCTGGAGGAGTTAACATTTACAAACCTGTTTTACTTTGTCCGACTTATCGGATATACAATTAAAACATGACTAAATAGTTGTGTCAACAATATAAATGCGTAGTCGGATGCCATCGATAACGCTAAGAAACAATGTAGGTCTAAGGATAGGGCCCAGGGGGACAAATGAATGTGAAATGATCTAGAAACGTAGTTGGTCAATACGATTTATTAAGAACGACTGGATAGTCAAATATTCATTGTCTTGGGTAAGACGGTAAACTATATCCGACAGCAAGGCCTCTGATCAGGAGGTTTTAAGGAGCGTGGAACCACCTCTTAATTGCTGGTATTCCCAGGCCCACCCTTAATAAGGGTGTTAGGGTCCCAGCTACGGGCAAATAGTTAACCTCATAATGGGTCAAAACACTATGAAAGGATAAAAATAATTTTTAATACCAGCAATATATTTTCGAAAAAAATATTACGTTTTTGAAAATAAATTACTGACAATAAAACGTTTTTGAAAATAAATTGCTGACATTCAAAATTAAATAGCCCATTGCCATAAAAATAAACCAAAATAAACCAATCAAATATTCATCCACAGACATTATAGCCCTTGAACTTGTAAAGTAGACCAGTATGCTATGCCAAAACCTTGTTATATGCCTTCGAGATAGCTAAAGTCAAAGTCCGAGGCACTGCTTTCTGATTTAAAGTCTGAAATGTAAATTAAGTAATATCCCTTAACAAATCGGCAGTTGACTATGAGAAACGAAAGTCATATTGTATATTTGAAAGAAGACCGTATGAAGTGATATATGTAACCAATTTGGAGTTAATTAGAGATTCTATTACATTGGCATAAATATGTAAAAACCTAACAGGTCTATAATTCAAGGGATCGGAAGGTTCACCAGAGATCATAAAGACAAGGAGGACAGAGAGAGGAAAGCAAGGGGGAGCAAGTTATTTATTGTAGTTTGGAGTGAACTGCAACTAATTAAAGTGCACATTTCTTTGGAACAATTAAAGGGATAGTCGTACGTGAGTCTCGTTGGCATCTAGTTTGGAGACTATAGCAGAGAATATAGACGGTTTTATATACATATCAATCAACGGAGTCGAGAGTGGAATAGGAAAACCATTTTCGCGCATTCTGATTTATTACTACGTGATTGAAGAGAAAATGTGTAAAGGATTTAATCTTCTTCAACACACTCTTACAGCTCCGCTAATAACCTTGAAAAGCAAACTTTTGAGAGGCTATAGTGCGTCGTCTTCTGTCAGCGAACAGAGATTTGGCCTTGTTGAGGACGAGCTTACGCTCATTATGAGAGATAAAAATCGGCGTCTATTATTCGAAGTGGCATATAAGTATATAGGTAAGAAGTGATTCCTGTGGGCTATAGCGGCCGATCCATTTTAGCACGAAAGCATCAGTGTAGGTTCTCCTGCAGGAAGAATAGTCAGTTGCAAAATTTTCAATGTGGAATTTAAAAATTACATTCCCAGTCAGTGCATTGGTAACAAGAAATATCCTGTTAGATTTTTTGTTGCATAATAGACGAGCAAAAAATTAATATATGTAGCAGGGCCGGATTAAGACCCATACAGGCTCTAAGCACTTAAAAGATTTTGGGGCCCCCATACACCTGCGAATTAAGTATCTAGTATGGAGTCTCGATAAGTAGCACAAATAAATAAAGGATAGAACAGAGAATATGTATCGTGGAAATGCTAGCTAGAAATAAATATAGAATGAAGCGAAGGCACATATGATCATCGAGAGAGGCTGACCATCAGTTCCCACCCAGAACAACACCAACCAAGAATGAAACAATCACAGCTGTGCAGCCATTGTCAAATGAGCCACGACCAGATTCTAACAGAATTGTGACCAGAAATGGCCGTGTCGTCAGCAAACCACCGTGTTACAGAATCGGATCTAAATATGACTAAAATAATGGCAAATGAACATGAAGGTAGTCTGCCTCTGTTCACAAAATTAAATCCTATTAACTTAATTAGTAGCACTAATGTATTCAAGAGAGAAGATGTGTTGCATTGAGTAAATACAATCTTCATTATCTCCCTTAGCTGATTTCCTCATTAACCAATCGGAATGTCAATAACGATTCGCTGCAGGTCAGTTGTCCTTCCTTCATAATGGCGCCGTTTTGATTCAAATGTTAATCGTGTTCGAATTATTTCTTTAGATATGTGCAACAACATCATATCATTACAACTTGTGGTACCCTCTTCTCTTCATACCCTAAGCACGAGCTTAATTTGCTTAATAGTTAATCCAGCCCTGAACTATAGACACGACCGCGAGATAGAATGTCAAAGAAGATATAGTTGAAAATCCCAACGTGTCTATGAAGAGGAACTAAAATAAAGAAAATTTTCTGTCAAAATTACTAGGAAAACAAGCAGAGAAATCTACTATTTGAGTTAGAGATTTAGTAACTTAGTCATTTAAACTGGATGCCTGTGGCATTAGTGTGGTGAAACCACCGGACATGCTGGACATTAAAGCCTCCAAACACAAAGATATTTTCAGAGGAATGTAGATAGAGAGTCGTATGTATACTGTCAAATATAACTAGCAACAGTCCTGAGATAAAGGGGGACAATAATGCAACAAGAGATTACTAACCATGTTTAAAAATGAAAATGGAAGCACATATATGAAAATCCGAACAATTACTTTGTCACTGGGAGATTTCCACGAACATAGACACCTAGGCCATCCATATGGGATCTAAAATCCTTTCAATAGAGAGAAAGATATCTAAAAGAAAGAATTCAATGATAGAGGCCGAGGCGGTCAAGTTAGTTCTACAGAGAGCCAGTATGTCTGGAGAACATTCTAAGATTAAAGATTCTATACTTTAGAAATTGGTACGAATACCACAAACGTTGGAGAAAGAAAGCTTTAGAGGCCCAGGTATTTATTTTATTTTATATTTCTTCTTTTTTTTTTTGCAAACTGGATTATTTTTATTAATTGTTGTATTCATATAATAGTCTTTTAAGTTGGAAGATACCAAAAGTAACAATCTATACCGATCGTCTAAAGGAATACAAACAGGTCGGTGCTGGCAAAGTCACCAGTATGGTGACGGCCGTAAGGTTGCTGAAACCGCACGCAAGCTGAATTTCGGCGTCCTTGCATCTATAATTTTCATAAGGAGAAAAAGATGAGAATTTAGAATAACGCGTTTATTGCAATATACATCTTAATAAAATCTAAAGAAAACATGCATTATACTAGATAAAATATTTTTCTAGCCCTCAGATAAGCAAAGCTTTTCATGGAACTTTTCACGCCTATCTTCTTTACAATATAATTTTCTATTGACTAAATAACCAAAGAATTTAATCTCTCTTGAATAATGGACGATCGCAAATATGTTTTTATAAGGTTTAGTTTTGGAAGATCGAACCATATGACATGGCGGCCTAATGCTGCCCTTGGCATTGATAGCAAGCAGGGTGACTAAGTTGCCAGTACTTTGAGCCAGTCTTGATGTGGCCTCAGAATTACCTACCAAAGGTGCTTGCAGGGATTCCTATCCGTATGTAACATGGCACTACAGCAACACCCATATTATTCACTAGAGCAGTATCTCTAAGTTTGGGCTCTTTCCTACATGTCGGAATGCAGCAACCAAAAAAAAAAACTCTTCAATAGTAAGAAGAGTCGTAGACTCCAACTATTTATATCACCCAAATTATCTGACAGCCGCTCTTATTCACTCATCAGATGAAAGAACAGGAAACCCCATCTTAAACAGAAAACAAGGATAAACCTTTACAGTTCAAAAGACCAGGAAAGTGTATGGACCGGGTTATCTACTATGAAATATAAGCGGAGGGGTTAGAAGTATAAACAACGAACTGTACGATTCAAGTAGAAGGATTTAGGTAGGGATAGTTATGGACATGTTGTTCGCTATTGAGTTTTAACTGAATAGTAATGTTTTAATTTAGTATAAATTGTCTCATAACAAAGAAGAAAACGATAGAAAAACTAAACTATCCATCTATCGGCAATTTATTTTATTTCTTAAACACTAGTGGGTGGTTAAAGAAATTGCTATTTGTTTTTAAATCACACTCACGCGTTCAGATTTATCTTCAAAATCCTATCTGTTAGGTTTCACATCCTAAACGTGAACAAATAAGTTCTAAAAATTAATGGGTTTATCTTTTAATCCGACATATTTTTATGGCTTCAAACGCAAACACACACACACACACACACACACACACACACACACACACACACACACACACACATATATATATATATATATATATATATATATATATATATATATATATATATTCTATATTTCTGAGATGAGGTATTATTTATGTACACTATTTACATTGTTCGGGCTCATCTTATTGCCAGATTTATCACAACGTTTCGGCCGTTGTGCGCTCCGACCTTCTTAAGTTGGTCGGAATGTCGAAGTGAATCCTTTATTTCGCTGGCTGAGGTAGACTGTTCTAGTTCTACGTGCCATGTCTAATGGATGTCAGTTATCAGTTATCTTCTGTTAATTCCCCTCTCCAAGTTCTACACTGCCTTAGCCGGTATTGAACTCACAAATCCTTGAGTCCTGTCACTGGATCTAACCAACGCCTTTATCCACTGTGCCATGTGTCCTTGTGAACAGTCTACCCCAGCGAGCGAAATAAATTGTTTAGGTCGACATTCCAACCACCTGAAGAAGGCCGGAACGTACAACGGCCGAAACGTTGTGATAAATATGGCAACAAAAGATGAAGACAATAGTCGAACAATGTAAATATTATATATATATATATATATATATATATATATATATATATATATATATATATATATATGTCTATGAACTTCATTCTTCAGATCGGAAAAAATTCCGATTGTATTATTATTCTAACGGCTATTAAACAGCGTTAATTATAGGCGGGAGAATATTTTATCTCCTGTTTATTGTATTTCGTGACAACTTTTGTGTAGCATTGTTTGGTATTAATTATCTACGTCATAAAGTAAAGGTTCCCAATATAAAGTTTTATATTTAACTTATTCTGTGATAGGTTTTATCTTCAGAATTTGCATTTAATTCTTTTTGGTATTATATTTTTTTTTTATCCACTACTACTTCTCATTATAAAATTAATTTTTGTATTAAAAGCTTGGGGATATACATTTGTTCGTACTAATTGTCTTTTCTTTATTTATTTCATTTTTTCTTTGTCAGTTATTTGTTTTGTTTAAAGTATACTGTCTGAACCGAAGCAAGCGGCTTAAATGCAAATCCTGACCAGACGACGAATCCACAAATTACTTAAAAATTAACCTTGCCAAAACAAAACATCCATTAATGATATTTTTAATAATTTCACACCAAGCAACGCAATAAAGTTACTTAGACGCAAGGGATTACTGAGTGTGAGAATATGAGGGAGAAAAAAAACATTATTAAGGAGGAAAACAAAAACAGAACAGAAGATAACGATTGATATTGCATTTAATTTTTTCAAGATCAAAGTTGCCTGGAAAACAAGAAGCCTGAAGAGAGTTCCACAATCGTGAAGTGCGAAAGAAAAAAAACTGTTAACGTAGAAATTACGGTTAAATGTAGACAATTTCAACTGAAAAATTATGAGACCTTACCGCCAACCAAGTACTGCGCTTAAAGTCATAAAGATTAGATACCATACAGAGAAGTTATTCAGAATAATTACGATGAAAGTATTTATAGAAAAGGCAAAGGGAATTTACTTTGCGATGGTGGAAAGGGATTAAAGCCTAGATGACAGGTCAGGATCAGTAACATTGCAGATTATTTTTTGTTTTCTATCAGGAATATCTAAATATATAGGAATGCACCTGATGTGGGGCCCCATTCGGGACCACAGAAGGAAAACACGGAACACGGATTAGATGTAAGAAAGATATATTTACAACAGGTTACAGAGATAGTGTAAGAGGAGCTTACTATATGTTAGTGTCCAATACTGGTAGTATCTCTGTGTCTCTGACTGTAGAGTGTTGTGTCGCATACTTAATATAGACCTGGACGAGTCTATTGTGTAAGTAGTTCAGATCTCACAGTAGCACCAAAACATGTGACAGAGATATTCAAAGCATAGACAACTGGTAGACTTATAAACACCAGCCGAAATCCTGTCTAGCAAACATTTTTATTAACATATTAATTTATTAGAAACAGTGGTCAAATGAAAAGATTTGAAATTGAAAACTTTTCCCATTTCCCTAAAACTGACATTAAAAACACTTTTATCTTCACCCATTTCTTTCTTTCATTCATTTTCTCAATGAAATCAAATATCAGTTCTGATATGTTACTTCCGTGTTTTGACGCAGTCAAAACAGAATAGTCCGTTATTGATGAAGTATTAGCAGGGCATAATGAAACAAAATGAGGAATGAAGTAAGAAACTGACATAAACGGGGACATGTAGAACTATAAAAGTGATGTGAGATTCTGACGAGAAAATTTGTCTAACACGTCACACAGTGAATTATATTTCCCAGGTGAAGACCTAGCAATTGATTCAATATAATCTTTTCGCTTCCTGTCAGCGGAAACGTTTAAACCGGGAAGGCGGAATGTGTCCCTCCTTTGGGGTTTGGCATCAGCTATGCTGATGACCCCCACCCCCCCAAAAAAACAACAGAAATTATATTAGTAACTATCATACACCGTCACTAAACCATTTCCCGCGCTTGTAATTAATTGACAAAAGGAGATACATAGATGAGTATCCTGCTATGATATGAAACGTTATTTTTATAGATACAATTATTTAAGTAAATTGTCTGTTTATAATAAAGAGTATAAGCAACTTTTACCGGTTCCATGTAGGATAAAGGCTCTATTTCTTTTGGCGGACACATATTTTCTTTGAGATTTCTCGGATATTCAGACCGGTAAATGTAGGCAATACTGTTCATTATAAACAGGGAATTTACTTAAATATTTGTATCTATAAAAATAACATATATATATATATATATATATACCATTCGTAACACGTATGGTTCTTCGATTGCGGATCACTTTATAAAGAATCCCACTTGTGCAATAGATTTCAGTGTGAACTGGTTTTCCGTTTTGGCCAGTTCGCACTCATTTTTCCATCTTAAGGTGTTGGAGACGCTTTACATCAGGTCCAGGCAACCTTCTCTTTGCAAACAAAGAGATTGTTCGCTTGGACTTGCTGTGCTGCGCTTCTATCATCTTGGTTGGTATAATTTTTTTATAATATTTTTTTTCTATATGTCCACTCATTCATGTCATCCATGACTTTTTCTTTTTCTTTTCCTCATAATCTTAGTTCCCCGTTAACAGTTCTGACGAGAGGGGACGAAACCGGTCGACTGGTGTGTGTTTTGTTTTAAATCTATCATGGCCTACAATATAAAATTTCTTGTTTTTAATGCCTTAATACGCTTTTGTCCCGTTTCAAACATATTTAAACATATATATATATATATATATATATATATATAGTTTCATGTTCAACAACATGCAATCTTGAGGCCATGTGCCATGTTTCTTTGCTCGACTATTTATATATACTGATCATTGATTCATTATGTGTAAGAATGTTTTATTATTTTAATGGTTATTTGATTGCGCGGTAACGATTATGTTTCGATTTATCTTAGAAGCAATTGAGTGGAAATGATTGTGGATCCGGATGAAATAAGTAAGTAACTTAAGGAAATAATTAACAAATTAAAAAACAAGGAACGCACCCATAAAGACAAGTAAGTGTAATAATAACAACTAACAATAAAATGATCAATAATAAATATAAAAATGTTAACAACGACACTATAAAATAGCCAGAAAACTGCACCTGTTTAACAATAATTTCCATTCAATGAGCCCCTAAAATAATTTGAGAATTCACCGTTACAACCCACTCAAAATAACCTTCAGAATAAGTGTTATAGTTCAAGTTCCTTGTACGACGTCCAAGGTTAGAACCAATGAAAGAATAACACGAACAAAAGTATGGAATACAAAGATATATTACAACAGAAATATAATACAAAGAAGTAGAAGTATTAGTAATGACTATCAGATTTGGTTTGAGTGAACTATGTTATCTCGACAAGTATCACTATTCCAATGTCCTTACAATATGCTCTCAATTATCTCTCCTCGTCTTACAATCTCCTCATACCTCTAGAGAGGCGCAGTATTTATAATGTCAGGAATAGTACATTATTATTATGGGTAAGTTCCCATAACAATAATAAAATAGGTCTACCCATAATGCACAACCGACCAGTATATATAAATAATCTATGGCCTGAGTATAGCGTTTAAGCATGAAAAAGATTGTCGACACTGGGTGTGGTTTTAAAGTTCACATTTATATATGTTCTATCACAGATATTAACCCATAAATATAGCATACCTTAAATTATAAATATATATATATATATATATATATATATATATATATATATATATACGTACATATATATATATATATATATATATATATATATATATATATATATTGAATAATGAATATTTAAGCAGTAATTTCTCTTTATTCATGATTTCCATCTAATCAAAAGGGTTTCATTCGAAATTAAGAAGTATTTTATTGTAACTGTCATTTATTGTTTATTACACTCAACAATAGACAATATACTATGTATATATATATATATATATATATATATATATATATATATATATATTTATTTATATATTTAAGACATATAATTTAGGTCAACTTGAATTAACATAACAAGTAATCAGCGCATAATTAAAACGCAATCTGTCTTGGGCTTTTGTTTGGTTTGTTTTACGGCATATCATCCTCAATGGGTTATTTGCTGCCTACAAATTTTTTATTGTTAGTAATATTTTCTTTATAAAAATGCATTGGTGCTAATATTTTCCTTCCTCAAAAATGTACTGCTGGTATTAATTATTCCAAAATGTATTGCTGGTATTAAAACCTATTTTTATACTTTCATAGTGTTTTGACCCCTTTTGGTAGGGTTAGCTATATACCCATAGCCGGTACCCTGACAAGCGCTACCACCAGGTATCAGGGTGGACCTGGGAACACCAGCAAGCAAGACGTGGTCCCATGCTCCTCAAAACTTCCTGATCAAAAGCCTTGCTGTCGGAAGAAGTTTATTGTCTTAACCTAGGAAGCAGATATCGTTTATCGTCATACTCGGGTCGGCTGCCTTGGGATAAATCAGTGAATGTGAAATAATATCCAGGTCTTTGTGTAACGTTTGACCATCGCATTCACAATATGCAAACAAGAATATATTTTATTGGACGTTTTTTGGACGGGGATGATTCAATAATTGCAGTTCAGATGTAATTTTCGTTTTCAATCTTCAAACTTGGCTTGGTATTCGTTGATGGCATTCTTTATTATGGAACCCATTCACCATGGAGAAAGGTGAGAAATATTGATTAAACGAGAGACGAAATCAAAAGAAATCACTAAATGACAATGAAGGAATTAAAATAATGATATGGAAAGTATCCACCTATTTTTCCGGCTCCTTTGCCTATTCTTATCGTCACAAGATTGTTGCATTTTTTTCAAAAGCCTTGCATTATCCAACCATTCAACTTGTTTCCGCAAATAACTTCTGTCTATTCCAAAAGCAAATTCATCGTTGAAATTCAGCAGATTTCAAGCATTAAAATTTAAGGTAGATTTAATAAATTTATTTCATATGAAATTTTCGATGATGATAATACCTTAAGAGGACCATTCACACCGTTCGGATAACTGGAATTGTTGCGGGCAAAATTATTTGCGATCCTAATAGGTTTAGTCTGAACAGGACTAACGAGTAATTGTCATACTTTGGCTACATTTCAACTAATTCTAAACAACTTGACCATTTTCGTATAAGGCTCAAAGACAGATAGATAGATAGATAGATAGATAGATAGATAGATAGATAGATAGATAGATAGATACCTGACGAATCCAAATGCCTGGCTATAGCCGGCATCAAACATTAAATACTGACAGGCACTCTCGGAATGCCAACAGTAGAACATCTTGAATTAATAGAAAATAAGTGACATTTTAGTCGACGTTTCTCATGCTTGGCGGATAAGAAATTATATATCTGGCTAGGGACGATGTTAGCAGTTGGATATTAATGTTGGTTGACAGGAAAATGTAATCATATTAGGATCTTTCTTCACTTCGACTTTGTCTTCTCATGTACACATATATGAATGCACAGCACTATATGCTCCCCTTCCTTTCACTATATACATATATATGATGTATTCAATATAATTCAGAATATATATATGTGTGTGTGTCTATGTGCGTGTGTGTGCCTATGTGTGTGTGTGTGCGTAATAAGCCTGTGGCAATCACTTTTTATTGGACAAGAATCTGATATGACGTTTCTTTCACGACAGTATTTTCAAGCATTTCCAGGACTTTCTCAAGCGTAAAGCGGCCAAATACCCGACAATTAGAGAGAGAATAATAGATGACGCAGCAAAATGAGGCAGCGTCGTGTTTACCAAAATCTTTTAACGCAGAACAGTGCCAAATAACAGGAAGAAATCGAGTTAGTTATAATAATAATAATAATAATAATAATTAATTCGAAATCTGTGGGCATATTCATTTTTTGCTATTTCCAGACATCCTGAGATAATATAGTCTACAGTTTCGTCATATTTTTCGAAGATACTGCATTTCGGGTTAGTTCAATCCTCGATTATATGATAGTGATAGGATCTGTTTGCGAGGCTTTGGTCCTGAGCTGCAATAACTAGGCCTTCGGTCTCAGTTTTCAATCCGGTTCACCTCCGCGACCGATGTGTTTTCTATTGGCCTGCTTCTCTTGTTCTTCATATGCATTTTCCATGAAACGACTTGTCTTCCTAGTTTTTTGGGGTTTTTTTTTTTTTGGGGGGGGGGCAAGTTGTTTTATTCTCTTATACTCTTTTGTAGTAGAAGTTATTCTCTTCGTTTTTTGTTAGCAAGCTTTCAGTTATAATAAGCTTTTTCTTGAAGAGTGCAACATATTTGTTGATGGAGTGGGTGTGGTGTTTTACTGTTTCTATGAGAGGGTCATCGGTTTTTGTGAGCCCTGCTTCTAATCCGATTGTTGTAGTTTTTAGAGTTAATTCAAGTTGGATGAGACCTCGGCCTTCTAATGCTCTTGGTACATACAGCCTATCAACATCTGATTTCTGATGGTGCATCCTCATTTGAGTAAGCATTTTTCTGGTCTTGGTATCAACTCTTTTAATGTAATTCAACTTCCATTTAATAATGTTGAAGCTGTATGTTACTAAGGGTATAGCTAAGGTGTTGATGGCCTTCATTTTTTTGTCCCCATTAATTTCGCTTTCTAGTATCAAACTCACTCTCCTATAATATTCTTTTCGGATCTTTTTCTTAATGATTGAATGTTGTTTTATGTCTCCTTCATTGATTCCTAAGAATTTTTATGTAACATCTTAGTCTAATTTCTTAAACTTGTAGTTGACATCAAAGTTTAAATCTGTAGTTTTTTTTTTTATTATTATCATCATATTCATCCTCATATAATTGCACTTGTCTCTCCCTCCCTTCGTTAGTTAACCCTCCCGTTATACCTTTCAATACCTTATAAATAATAGACTATTCCTCGTTTTGATCGCATGGAAAGCGGATAAAATACATTGTTCGGTTTCAATGAGAAAATCAAAGAAAGAAAGATAGAAAGAAAGATAGATAGATAGATAGATAGATAGATAGATAGATAGATAGATAGATAGATAGAAAGAAAGAAACGATAGAAATGACAGAATCAGATAAAGCTGATAATTACGAATAATATGTTTTAATCTCAAACAAATGGCCGAGAAGTATTTGTGACCACGATAAACGCACCATTTTCAAATGCACAGCATCGAACCGAGTAAGGAAAAAAAAAACAGTTACTATAAATAAAATAACATTGTCTGCCGAATTATTTTTAAATCATTAAGAGAAATGTTCGTAAGACGGAAATTTGGCTATAAAGAAAGAAGGGAAGATAAAAGAGTTTAACGTCTCCTGCCAATACCTCATAAATTATTGCCTTTTCCCTCTTGATGACGTAGAAAAACAAGTCATCCGAATGAAAGAAACAAGAGAAAATAGCAGTGTTTAACTGTTGTTTCGGGGAAATGGAAAAAAATAGTCAATTTCAAATCTTTGAATTTGTACCCACTTCTTAAAATAACGACCAGCATTCAAATATATTTGATATTGCAATATTTTGTTAAAGTAGTTAACCTCAATAATTTTAATAATACGTTAGGGGAATTCTTACGGCTATTTTATTGTCACAGAAATCGCAATGAGCTTATTAAATTATTACCTAACTATTACGATACATCAGAAAATTAAAATAGGAATGTCGTGAAATTTTCACTGTTTAAAACTAGTTATTATTATTATTATTATTATTATTATTATTGGGTCGCCGATAGGATCTTTAACATGCTTCGATGACCAGAATTTGTCAAGGCTTGTATCTGACGTTTTGGAGCCGAGGCTAGTGTAAAAAAATTGAAGGGCAACCAGGCAAGGAGAGGGAGAAAATGAAATAACTGACCTCTTTCTAGCTTCGGCTAGTTCTGAATCTATAATGAAAATTTCTGCTATGGCATAATTTAAACAATTGATATCCACCGCAATGAGGTATTTTATATCAATATTGCTGGTAATATTTTTTTTTCAAAAATGTATTGCTGTAATAATTATTTTTAAAAATGTATTGCTGTAATAATTATTTTTAAAAATATATTGCTGTAATAATTATTTTTAAAAATATATTGCTGTAATAATTATTTTCAAAGATGTATTGTTGTAATAATTATTTTTAAAAATGTATTGCTGTAATAATTATTTTCGAAGATGTATTGCTGTAATAATTATTTTCCAAAATGTATTGCTGGTAACATTTTTTTTCTAAAATGTATTGCTGTTAATAATTTTTCAAAAAGGTATTGCTGGTAATAATTTTTCAAAAAGGTATTGCGGGTAATAATTATTTTCAAAAATGTATTGCTGATATTTTTTTTCTGAAATGTACTGCTGGAAATAATTTTTTTCTAAATTATTGCTGGTATTTTTTTTGTTCTAAATTAGATTGCTGGTAATAATTTTTTAATAAAATATTCCTGGTAGTAATTTTTTTTCAAAAATATATTGCTGATGTTTTTACTATAAAAACTTATTTTTACACTTTCATAGTGTTTTGACCCCTGTTTGGGAGTTAAGTATTTCCCATAGCCTGGATTCTAACAAACCCGGGAAGGATGGATCTTGGAACAACAGCAATTAAGAGGTGATTACACGTCCCTGATCGGAGGCCTTACTGACGGATGTAGTTTATCTTCATACCCAGGATCAGAAGTTGACTACTGATCACGTGTCATAGAACAACACAATACGACAACAATTATTATTATTATTGTTGTTGTTGTTGTTGCTGTTGATGATGATGTTCATGAAACTTGTTTTTATTATCCACTGAACATAATTGATTACACAACGAACCATTTTTCTATTCTGTCATTATAGTAGCCAAAGTTGATTAAATTCTAATGTATTGTGGACAGGAAGAAAGATGTAAGAGTGTAAATCTAAATAAGACGTGTGAATTTCTATTAAGTTAAATATTTATAGCAATAAATATAAAGAAAAGAAAAGAATGTAAAAATTATTCAGCGAAACAAAGAAATCAGAACCAGGGCTTCAACCGAATGACGTCAGCCATTTTCCATTGAACCCTTGGCAGAATTCTATGGCCGCATGAGACATTTACATGGTGGAATAAAACTGTAGCAGAAAACCTCTAGCACCAAATAGAGATGACCCAACCTAGCAGGCGAATTAGAGATACGTACACCGTAATCCACAATTTGATGAATATTAATTTCGACCAATCAAATGCATCGCTGAATTAATTTAGTCTGATTTGTTAAACTGTATCCAAGACTGTGTCAGTTATGTATATATATAGTTTATATATATATATATATATATATATATATATATACATACATAAATATATATATATATACATAGTTTTTACTCATAGTTCATATATAGTTTATATATATAGTTTATATATACATATAGTTTATATATATATATATATATATATATATATATATATATATAAGTGCGCAGGTATGCAGAAAATAGAAAAGAACACGTTGGGTGCATAATCCAGGGTTCCTTAGTATTTTTTTTTTTATTTTTAAACAAAAAAATATTATATTATATATAGTTTATATATATATATAGTTTTATATATATATATATATATATATATATATATATATATATATATTGTATGAGGGAAACAAATATTTTTTTAATTTATTGTATTTCCAACTAATGAATAAACGTACTTTCCATATAATTAACTTTACACAGATGCATAATAAATAAATATGCATAGAAACAGTAAAAATGATTAAATAGAAACAAATACCATTTATCCATTTTTATGCGTGAAAAATGTATTCGTACAATACAAAAAAGAATACATAATCTTCATTTAATGAGTTGTAGAACAGCCAGTATTCACATCTACACCACGCAGCCTCTTCTTATAGTTCTCAGTTAAGTATTTGCAAATTTTAATTGGTATTTTGTTCCATTCTTCTTCGCATATGGTCCTGGATGTTTGGAGCTCTAGATTGGATTTGAATTTGTCAACAGCGCCACAGACTCTTAATTGGCTTTAAGCTTGGGGACAGAATTGGCTATTTAAGGATACATTATTTTCATCAAGCCATTTTTTCGTAGACTTTGCAGGATGCTTATGATCATTATCTCGTTGGGAGATCCAATCAGGAGAATGTTCAAGATTTTCAACCGAAATCATTAAATTTTTCCAGAATATGCTGAGGCCTTCTTTATATCATCTATTACTAATATGTTGCCAGTACCTTTTGCAGAAAAAGTCATCCCCAAACCATGATACTGCTACCACTAAGTTTCACAATTGGAACTGTGTTCTTTTGTTTGAAGACATCGCCATCTTTCCTCCATACACGATTTCTAGAATTACGTCCAAACAACTCAATTTTGTTTTCCTCTGTCCATAATACTCTTTCTCAATACGATTTTTCCTTATACTTATGTTCACGAACGAATTTAAAACTGGTATTTCTGTGTCTTTTCTATAGCAGTAAAGTTTTCCGATGGTGGGGGGTGACTTTAGATTGATCATATGAATTTAATTGCTTATTATCTGTTTAGTGACACAGATTCCTGGTGAATGCAAAACATCCTGCAACTCTTGACCAGAAATAACTGGATTTTGCTTAATTTGATGTAGTAATTTCCTCGAAGATTTTGAAGAAATCTTTTGTGGTACAGCTGTTCTTCTCTTGTTTGAGTTTTTTCTACCTTGAATTAATTAATTGTAGTAAATAGTATATTCAGGTTGACTGAGATTTTCCTGCAATTTTTACCTTCTTTCTAGAGTTTAACAATTCGTACTTTTGAGGAATTTGTCAATTCTTTATCTCTTGCTATGACGATGACCTTCTTGCTCGAACAGGAATTACAGAATGTTCGTTTTGTATTTTTCGTCTAAACATAACTACTGATAACATTATGTGAACATTCTAGATTATTACACTTGAATAATCTAGAATAATAAATCAATTTAAAAGCTTTAAAACTGAATTTTGTATTGTACGAATACTTTTTTCGCCCATCAAAATGGATAAATAGGATTTATTTCTATTAAATTATTTCTTTTCTTTTTTCTATGCATATTTAGTTATTATGAAATTGTGTACAGTTAATTATATGAAAATATGAATTTATGAGTTGGAAATACATTAAAGTAAAAATATGTATGCGTACGAATATTTGTTTCCCCCTAATGTGTGTATATATATATATATATATATATATATATATATATATATATATTACACAGATAGATTAGTGGACACTAGTCAAAGCTGTGTGGAAGCTGCCTGAAATGTTTGAATGCAAATTTCTGCCGTTGATGAAATTCAGTCAACCATGAAACAGACTGTCGTTACACGGTGTTGAACTCAGCTCTCACTTATATTTACACATGTTATATCCAGGTAATTCAGTATGTTTATTCATAAATATGTCCTACCTTTTTTAATAATACAACCCCAGTTATATGCTGCAAATTACGTCACATTTCAATTACATTTAATTAGATCCAGCACAGACAAACGTTTTTCCTTATTGTATAAGAAAAGTTGTTTAAAACAATTATTGATTCCAAAATGCACACAAACACACACACACAAGCATCTCTCTCTCTCTCTCTCTATCTATCTATCTATCTATCTATCTATCTATATATATATATATATATATATATATATATATATATATACACTATATATTTCATTGAAAACGACCGACACGAAAAGATTTTATTAATCAAGAAAATAGTTGTCGATTATCAATCGGGATATATATGGTACTGTAAAAACCCTGCAATAACGTACACACTTATACCAAATATCAAATCCTCAAACACATAATTTCTGCATACACGACCAACAACTACAGAATAGATTCAACTAATGCTTTTTTCCACATGTTGAAAGCAGCAAAACTCATAGGAGATTCTACAGCTACGTTGGACGTGGAAAACGTCTTTACCAACGTCCAAGTTGAGTAAACAATCAACATATTTAGCGGCTGTGTCTAGAAACACACGACAATACCTCCTGGAAAAATTCGACCCGCAATCTTCCAGGTACTAATCCTCACTTGCACCACAAATGCTTCATTCTATGACCATAATGCTAACACATAATGACCATAATGCTAACACATATATTCAAACCAACAGTGTTAGCATGGGAAACCGTTTAGGGCCTGCCTTCTCTGGTTTTTATATGTCCTACATTGAAAACAAAGTATTTTTAAAAAAATTGATAAACCTGAAATCTACCCAAGGTAAGTTAATGATGGTTTCGTTTTGATATAAAATAACGATAAAATCGAAAACCTAAAATCAACTTTTGAAAAAATTAAACAGTAAATTTCAAATATGAACTGATGGTACATAACAAGATCCCATTCCTCGAGGCTGAGAGCTAAAGTCCAATGAATTTACCACTTACCCGTATAAAATCCACTGGTACGAACTCTATAATAGCCAATGCTCCGAACGATATAAAATAGCAGTGATAACGAGCATAGTAAATAGAGTATACCCAATTTCCTCTCCATACAAATATTTCTAAACGATCATATAAAACAAACACTAGTCAACAACAATTTCCCCAACTATATTATTGATAAGCAAATACAATTATTCTTACCAAAAATACATGACGCCAGTAACAAAAGTGAATATCAACATATTTTATTGCAACCAAATGTAAAATAAGCAGGATATACTTTATATAATAAAAATTATTAAACACCATATTTCCGCTGTAACATCTGAAAAACAAATTCATAATATATTATAGAAAATGGTACACCAGAAACTTTGTATCAACCGAATACTCTCATCAAATCTAAACTAGCGATGACCAATACTGTGTACCAATTTCAATGTCCAGTATAAGAATGTGTTACTTGCCAAAATCAACTCCGTATATCACACCACTTCCTCCCTAAGTAGACGTCTTACATGTCCCCTTTCGAAGCAGAGTGCGATTAATAAATCTGTATTAACCGATAATTTACAAGAAACTTTAAGGAAAGTTGCAGTCGACAGCACAAAACATCTTTTCAAATCACATAGTCGAAGACAAGTCATTGTCTGCTCAATGGGAATTGTTACTGATTAATACTGTTCACCTGCTATCAATTTTATACTTTTTAGAAGTGGAGACGCTGTGTTAAAGGTTTTCTGAAAATAAAAGTGATGCCCAGGTCAACCGGCCCCGCATAGTCCGTGACTGCCGAACAGCATGCTATGTAGAAGTTAACACAAGAAATTCGCCATCCAAAAACAACGTCATTGATAATGGCTATAGAACTAGCCGAAAGCGCTCGGAACAATTATAAATATGGATAATTTCTATATTCTTTATCCCCTGAAAACCGAAATATGTCAGAATGCTGTAAAAACTCAATAAAAGATTAAATAAATCTTACTCGTCGGCCGTTTACGTTTTCAATGAAAGATGCCTGAAAGAAAGTTTTCTGCCCAAATACACACATTTTTTATATATATATATATATATATATATATATATATATATATATATATATATATATATATATATATATATATATATATATATATATATATATAATATTAGTTCTAAACTTACTAGTTCTGTCGCCAAAGCTAGCCATGCCATTGTTCCAATAACGACACCCACACAACATAACGAACCCACTTGATCAGTCGAATAAATTGCCATTATAAATTCAATATTGCCCATTTGTAAAATGGTGCTGAGTTCATAGTTTATGATTGCGTTCTATTGTGATTCATTATATTCAACTCGGAACCTTATTTCCAGAAATAAATATTCAAATATATATTGTATTCCGCGAACAATCATTTAAAATATGTATGTTTATTAACTTTGAAATCTGAGAAAGGATTTGTAGGAAAAGGTCCTTAGCAACAAGAAAAATAATTAATGACAGCTATTGAACAAATCGTGTATTTGATCTTTATATTCAGACTAACATCTGAATCTCGATGTTTGGCCAGTGTATTTTCCAGCTTTTTTCTTACACGTTAAGCTTCTTGAGATTTCAAACCAAACGTATTATTTAATCCATAGGGACAGATTGTTCCCATTCCTCCTTTCTGCTTAGATTGTATCAAATAATTTTGAACAGTCTTGCTCATTTTTGTGTCGATTGTCCAACAAATAATTCATTCAAAAATTATCATATCGGTATAGAAGTTAAACATCAATTGAATAATCTTTAAAATGAAAAAAAAGAAAAAAAACAACTGGTAAACGATATTGAATATATTACATTCAGCTGTAGATAAAAAAGAGCTGATGCTACTTCTAGTAGGCTTAACTGTCCGAAAACCAGTCCAACACGGCACTTCACGAATTCCAGAATCTGTTGGGGAGAAAACACATTTATTGCAGTCATTCAAAGCAGTGTAGGGTCTAGAGTAAGTGCCCATCTCGCGCCAGACTTGTTTTCTATTCAGATTTATTCCTTTTCTAGGTTGTTTTTCAATTCAAAGCAATAGATCTTAGCCGGTTCTGCTATAATCGACATGACAGGAATGAGAAGAGATGCATTCATTCTTTTCCCAAAGATATCCAGTGCGAACAAGGAACGAACTTGATGGAAAATTTTCCTTTAGACTACCCGAAAATCCAAGTTTCTCATCCTGGTTACCAAAAGAATCTGTCTTAACCTCTCTGTATATATATATATATATATATATATATATATATATATATATATATATATATATATATATATATCAGTTGCAAAGTGAACAACCAAAATGAATAAGTTGATGTGACTTTTTCGGCACTACCAACAAGAGGGACTGAATTATTAACAGCCAAGGTACTAGATATTTTTTAACTAACGAATAAATCCACATAGATTAGTGAAGGGAAACGTTGGTTAATGAATATCTGATTCATTAGTAATTGCGAGTAACCTTACTGGCTCTTCTTAATGCTAAAAAGTCCTATACACTGGATTCAGTAGAAGAAATAGACAAACGACACAAAGGGAGATAATTCTGATGAAATGATAAAGTTTCCCTATTGACGGAAAGTGGCTTGCAACCTACTCCTATTGACAATAAAAGGCTCAATAATTGGAAAAATCCGTGATTTTTACTGAGTAGGAAGAGAACAACCTGAAGAAAGATCATTTGTATAACAGCCGAAACGTCTGGAGAACGAAACTGAGTATTTTTGTCCGAATATTAATGCATATAAGAATTCTACTATAAGGATCAATCCCAAACAGATCATTTCCCGTGGGATGAATTGCATACTTATCCTTCATTTTTAAAACGTTTCCTAAATGTTTTTTTAGTGCAAACCTATGTTAGTTTAGACGCCACTTCTTAAAAAGCGTGCAATACATCTACGACCTGAGTCTGGATAGAGACTTTACAAAGAGAATGTGATCTATCGTAGGATTCGAACATGAGATCCCCTTTCTAGAGAACCCACTGTTCGGTTAAATATCTCGAAGGTGCAAGTCGGTAGACGCATGCCACACTGCTTAAATCAAAACTGGTTGTCTGCTCAAACATGGCTATCAACTAAAATAACGTTCATAGTGATGTATTAAAAATAAAATCCATTAATTCCTTGATTCCCTTTGCAAAACTACACAAGATCCGCTAAAAATCTATGGTCGACACATGATAAAGGCTACATCGTACAGCGGCCGAAATATTTTGAACATAACATGCAAAATCCTGTTCCGAATATCAATGCATCTATGCATTATACTCTAAGGAAAATGGAGTTAATCAAAATAATATGAAGTCTTTCAGGCATAATTACTCAAATGAATGCAATTGGAAACGGACAATTTCATATGAGATAAGTAATATACTTGATTGTCTTTAAAGAAAACAACATAAGACCCCTAAATATCGGTAGATCCTGAACTAAAAGCAAAGTTCAAAGATACGCAGACAAATTAGCAAAATCAGGCTATTGGAAATCGAACTCGATTACCTTTTTCCACTCTCTGGGCTAACAGGCATCCAGCGGTTATAGATAAATCCACGCCTTCTGAAATAAAAAAAGAAGACATAATAAGTACATCATGCGCTTATTACAGAAACAGAGAAAAGGTTTGGATTTCCTGTTGTGCTTTATTTTGTAATCTTCTTTAGCTGAAAGTTAGAAACATGGGAAATAATAGAAAGTGTAAATAGAAGTTTAATCCAAAAGAGTAAACAATAAAGATTACCCAGACAGAAAAAAGAAAGATGAAAGTCTTTCAAAACAATGATTTCTAATCAGAGGAGTAAGTTCAATGATGCCGTCCACATCTATGTCTCTACACAATAAAAATATACATAATGTCATGAATTATTCGAACGAGAATCTGTATCTGTCTTGTTTCAGCCATTATATTTTATTTAATACTTAACCATTTCTTGATATCGCTTGGAGATATGTAAATATGCCTAATTATTGTTTTATTAATTATTATCAAATAATTAATAAAATAATTTAGTTAAAGTTGTTAATTTGATCATTCTATTTCTTTTTTCTTAGTCTACCTGGCTCTATTTAAAGTATTTGCATGGAGTATCGGTACCAATATGCCTTCAACCATCAGACTAATGTCCTTAGCTTTGTCGTTTAGATAACGACGGTTACACATATTTTTCGACGATTCTGAAATTGTCTGAAATTTTGCTCTAAAATAATGATATTGTTCAATGAATGGTAGGAAGATTCCTAGTTGCAATGGTTTGTACGACAATGACTTTATTTGTATACACACTCTATTAACTTCTCCATCTCTCTCTCTCTCTCTCTCTCTGTTATTTCCAATCAATTCTCGCCACAGACTCCTGTCTTTTTTTTATTTTTACTTTCATTAATGTTTTCTCGCTTACGATTTTTCTGTGCGTGTTTGATACTAGTCTCACCATTTATTGAAGAATTAAAATATTTAATCAGAACCTCAAAGACACTAAGAAAATATTTCAAGTAGCATATGCATTAACACACACACACACACACACATATATATATATATATATAATGTGCATTTTGGTACCAATAATTGCTTTTAAACAGCTTTTATTGTACAATTGGGACAAGGTGTGTCTGGGCTGGATGTAATTACAAGTCATTTAAATGTGACGTACTTTACAGTGTCCAAACTAAATTTTTACGTGATTTATGTTATACACACTTCTATATACGATTTCTATGTATTTCCAAGAAAGACAACTTAATTGTTTCTAAAAACAAATGCAACTGCCGAAAAATGTGATCTGTCCCTTAAACGATAAATATATGACTGATAATATTGTATACAGTGCGAGCACATATTTCGTTGACGATGTTAAATTTTCTTTTGCTTACACTGAAAATCCTTGGAAATTTCGTTTCTACCCTCATCAAATGACTTTAGGTAATATAAAATACAAAAACAGCACTTCTCACTACAAATACTTTCTGCCAATTAAAGAATAGTGGAAATACACCTTTTATCAACTTGCAAGCGCCAAATCTTATAACGGGACAGGAAAAAGGTGTTACTTATGTCTTGTTGAAAACACTTAAATAATCGTCGTTTTTAAACAAGAAAAATGAATTGATGATTGCATGTAAGCATAACATAAACATCTGCATAAATACGTTGATCCAGATTCATTTTTTAAATAAATAAATTACAATATATTTATAATGCAAATTACGTTTTCTTTTTGCTTTTTTGTGAAAAAAGAACAAGTAATCTCCCTTTAATATAAAAAAAATTAATATTCACAACTGTAAAATAATTAAAAAAAAATTTTACACACTGCACCAACATTACAATAACCAGATATATTTTTTGTAAATTTAAATTGCGCAACGGCCAATCTATCCTCAGCACCTGAAGATTGCGTTGTACATTAAACTCAAAGTTGTGCTTGCGGTAAGTAATAATATGTATATTTATTACTATATACTTCATAGCTCTATTGTATTACATCAAGCACTGTTTTGT
>CAHIKZ030003632.1:2355000-2455000 GCA_903632075.3 Acanthosepion pharaonis | reverse complement strand
CGCAAACGTTTTTGGTTGTAATGTGGATTTTAAAAAAAATATGCTTTATTTTCCATAATTTTACTAGACGTGTTTCTGGTCTCGCGACCGTCTTTAGGTAAAAGGTGGAGATTTCCACATATTATTAAAAATAATTATTTTTTTTTTCCTTTTATGTTTTCGATGTTAAATATTCTCGATATGAGACATTCTCTGTTTTTCTGTTAGTAATGCGAATGTCTTTCTTGAATTGGCAGTGAAGTGTTCTGCGTGAAGGGTCATAAAACAATTAAGGTTGATCCAAGGGAAATGATGAATTACTTATCGGCATTTTATCTTTTAATGTTTTAATGATCCCTGTGCATTCTTAGATCTATTAAGATCTAATGCCAATTCAAGAAAGACATTCTGATCTGGAGATTGGAGGTTTTTAGGAGCGTGGGACTTTCTATTAATTGTTGTAGTTCTCAGATTCATCTTGACCCAGTGTGGTAGCACCTATTAGGGTCCCAGCCATGGACAAATAGGTACCCTGCAAACAAAAATACATTTTTATAATAAAATGGCAACAATACATTTTTATTGTAAAACGACAATCAATGCAACACTAAAAAATATGAAAATAGATTTTTATAGTAAAATTAACAACAATGAAACTACAAAAATATATACAGATTTCTGTAGTTGAAACCATGAAATTACGTACAAAATATTTAGATTTTGGAATTAAATAACCCACAGAGATTTGATATGCCGTTAAAGAAAATTAACCGATCGATTAAACAATTTTCTTTATCGTTTCTTTTTCTCCCACTTTTCCAGTCAGTTTTCATTCTCTTTTTTCTTTTCTTTGTTTTTTTTATTTTATTTTTCTTTCTTCTCTTACCGAATCACTTTCTCCCACTTCCTTGATCTTTCCAAATAAATTTCTCTATTCTTCCCTAATTGCTTTCACTCTTACTCCCTCTCTCTCTCTCTCTCTTAATCGCTTTCAGCCTTTCCCCATTTTAGTAATCACTTTCTCGCTCCTTTTAAATCGTTTTGTGTCTCTCTTTTCTCATCTTTCCCTCTATTTATAATCACTTTCTCCTTTTCTCCTTGTTAATTGTCCTCTCTCTTTTCCATCCTACCCCTCTCGTTTCTTATTGCTTTCTTTCCTCGCCATATGTTCTGTCTTTTTCTTAGCGTTTTCAATATCCTTTCATATTAATAGTTGGAACTTTACTTTCTCCTTTTTCAATTACATTCTCTCTTGTATTTCTCAACTCTCTTTCTCTCTCTCTTTCTCTCTCTCTATCCCTGCCACTTTTGTTCCCTTTTCTGTCACAGTTTATTGTCGCTTTCTCTCTTCTCGTATTGTTTTTCTTCTCTCTTTCCTAATCTCACTCTTTTTCTCTTTCTTTGCCCTTGTCTCTTTTCTTTCCACATCGTTTTCTCTAATATCTAAACTCTTCCTCTCTCAATTGTTCTCTCCCTTCACATTATATGCTCTCAAAACACCCCGCTTTTTCCACTGATCAATTCCTTTCTCAATTAATTCTTACTAATCTTTCTTAAAACTTTCTATCTCACTTCCCATCACTCTTTGTTCAAGAAGCAAATAAATAAAAATGGATGTATCTAGAATACTTCAGCTTTTACCATGATGAAAACACTGAAATCATCGATAAATAAAAGTATATATTCGTATCTACATTAAGTAACAAATATATGCTTATCTCAAGCAACAGAACAGTTTTCCCCTCAGAATAATGCCATCAGCCATGTGACTAGTAGACACATGTTTCACGCCTTTTTCTAAAGAGATTCTATTCTGGTACTTGAAGACGAATCAAGAATGTGTAGACACGTCTCCTCGCCTTTCTTCTGGTTTATTAAACGAAATTACAACAGCGGGAAATGACCGGATGGATAAGTTAGTCTTCTAAAGCTGACGGTAATCTAACGTGAACGTCGCTCACATCTATTTTGGATTGGCTGCGATTGAAATCTGTGATTCAATTAGGAATATCACTTTTCATAACTTATTTCTATAGAAGAATCTACTCCATCGTGTACGATTACAAAACTCTATTTAAATTGTTTTATGACAGTCTCCCAAAATTATACTTTCGTTGCGATTTCGTTTACCATTATGTTTTTTAATGAAATCTCCCTTCAGGATGTAAGCGATCCTGGTTCTTCACAAATTACTTTTTTATTATCTGTTAAAAACCGCGGAGTTGTTTTCCGTTGCTTTCTCTACGTTAATGAATTGAAATTTGTCTTTCTCCTCTATGAGATGCTGCTATGCAAGGCTAGTGAGTTCAGTCCACTATTTAATTTCCCCTGAATAAAGGAAACTGATGATAAAGGATAGAGGAATTGGTGGTGGCTGGGTTTATTGATGGCGTGCTGGTCGAACTCTCTGCCCGAAGGCAGAGAGGAACCCAGACGAGGTTATGCCGAAAGGCAGAGTCTCGTCCGGGGAGGTAGACAGACTCGATCCGTTTATGCAGGGTCTACGGGGATTTTTTGGCCGAGTCTAAGGGCTCTGGAATCCCACATTAAATTTTGCCTTGTGCCATGTGTTACTGAGCGGGGCAGTTGCATACCGTCTTCTAAAGAGATTGTTTATTTTTAGACGTAGATACTAGCGAAATTACCTGCTTACCTTTCTATTCCTCTAAGACAATAATATTTTGTTAAATATATATCTTTTTACAAATAGTTAACAAAAGGACTCGCTGAACCTATCCAGCCGAAACAATGTGCCTTAGGGATAGCTTCACCCAATACATCAGATTGCTACAAAACACAAACAAGGACCTAATGTCTCGAATCATGTTCTTAAATAAATTCGTCCTACTGAGAATTGCATATGAAGGTATTGCTTAGTGCCAGATTCGTTGATTTGATTAGATTTGTTTGACTAATGGCATATTAGTTCCTTATGGATCATTTAATACCGAAATTTAACTCTCATGGGAGCTTTGCAGTAACAAAAATATGACATATGTTATTCTCCTTTCACAATTGAATACATGGTAGATGATACTCAGCTCTTGTGCCTAGGGATGTTTGCTTGGACATCGTTACAAAAGGCAGTAGGTATCTGTCTATATTTCTGAGATGATGTATCACTTGTACTATTTACATTAATCGGACTATTTTCCTCGTATTTGTTGCCATATTTATCACAACGTTTCGGCCGTTGTGTGTTCCGGTTATATTCAGGTGGTTGGAATGTCGAAATAAAGGGTTCAGTTCGACAATGCAACCACCAACAAAAAAAAGGACAATAGTTCGAAAAATGTAAATAGTAAAGGTTAATATGTATGTTTTATGATGTAGTTTTGTTGAAGTTATATTTTGGAAATTTATTTACTGTTTGAACAAAGTAACTACAAACATTTTTTTTTTATCCTCTGCCAGAATGATGGAGAATGCTTACCTCGATCACCAGTGAGACACGCTGCAAGAGCCACTCCATTTCGCGAGGCTCGTCGCTTAATCGAGACGCAATCGCGCCAATCCTCCGAAAGAACGCCATCGAACGAGGGCCAATAACCTAGGCTGAGTTCACTGCTATCAGCATATTTAACTATTTTTTGTCTTCGTCCCGGGCGACGGACCCCGGCTCAACCGTGGATCTGATCAAATTACCGGCCGAAAATGTATCCGCACAGGTCGCATTCCAAATCAACGATTTCCCCATTTTAAAAGGAAAAATGTTAATGCCATCCGGCCTTTTTTCATCACCACGGTCGAAACCTATGGTTTCGTTTTGGGGAGGGAACCCAGCTGCATACAAACCTCTAATCATGATGTAGTTTATCGCTGCATGCCGTGGAAAGCGACCGGATCTACGACGATAGGAGAGAGGATGCAAACCATTTTTGAATATAGTTGGATTTCTTTACAAAATTATAGGATATTATATGGATTCATTTCATGAAATTATTCTTTCATTTTTTTAGTTTGTTTGGTTATTTTTGTTTGGCAGCATATTAACCTCTATGGGTTGCTTAATGCCATAATCTAAATATTTTGAAAAAGTTTCATGGTTTCAATTAAATAAATTTTGAACGGAATTGTATTTTTACAACTATAGATAAAATGCTTTGTTAGCATTTTTGCTATAAAATATATTGTTGGAAACGCTATTATAAACACGTATTGGTGTTACTTATTTTTATATAAATACGCATTTCTGGTAATTTTACAATAAAAAAGGACTTTTGTAATTTCATAGTGTTTTGTATTTGTTAGGGAGTTCACTATTTCGCCATAGCTGCGACCCGAATAGGTGCTACCACCCCGGGTCAGTGTCACCTTCAATTAAGAGGGTTCCGAAAACATCCATTATTCAACTAAAGGCTTTCATGTAGTTTAAATGACTAGCTATATTCGTTCAGAAATATCTAAACTTTCAGTTCTATACAATATCTTTCTTAGATTAATGGTTAAAGATGGCTCCGAGCGAATATTGACGGTAATACCTATCGAGGACCATCTGTCTCTGAACATCGTGAGTTGATGCTACAATATAATAGAGTTTTGTACCAAATAACAGAAACCACGACAACGGAGGAGTTTTAACAACCGCAGCGATTTAAACAGAATAGCAGATGAAAAAGAAATGACATAATCCAGATGTTGGCTTTCCACAGCACTCGAAGCGAACCCCCCTTCAGTAATGGAGACGGCAATAAAAGTGAAATTGAGAGACCAATTTTTCTGAAAAATTGTTTTAACTGAAACATTTAATAAATTTCAACCGACAGTAGCGCTGGCTACTCGATCAATGAATGTCGAATGATTTCTTATATGGAAACGGTTAATATTACCATTAGAGATGAGAACAGACACTACACTTTAATCCAAGACCGATAGCATTGGAAGGATGAAGAGAGTAACGTGAACAGCACAGGTTGTTCTGATAATGACTGGTTGTTCTGTAAAGGAATGACGAATGTTTCCTTATTAGAAAATAGATTATTGTAAAACCATTATTTTTTTGATGTTCTGTTAATGAATGCAGAATGTTTCCTTATAAGGAAACATCTAACATTACCATTTATTTATTTACTAGCTGCCATACCCAGCTGGTCGATCAGAAAAAGCGTTCTACTGGGTTGGAGTAAAAACATGTAACAGAGGCTATCTTCTTCAATTACTTTAAAAATACGTTCATAAAAAAACATTGAATTAACTGATATAAGAGTAGTCTGTATTTTTTCAATCGAAGTTAGCCGAGGACATGAAGGGGAAAACAGAAAACATGAAGACCCACTTCAGACCACAATTATTTTGGAGTTTTTGAAATTCAATTTGTAACTGTGTCAGGGATGCAAAAGATGATACATTTATAAAGCAATTGTTAAGTTTGATGAAAATTGGTTGAAAGATCAACGAAAAATAGAAAAGAAACCAGTAAATTTACATGGATTTTCACTATAGGGTGGACTCGATTATTGAGTTAAATGACTGTTAAACAATTAACTTATTGTTGGCCACAACTGAGTGAAGTTTGTATTAGAATGCTTGAGAATTGAGGGAGTTTTTAGTTTAAAATTTGTGTTGAAACGATTTTTCGCTTTCGCTAAAACCATTTGCGTAGAAATAAAAAATGACGTTAGGCTCGTCAGGATGTAAGTAACCTATATACCGACTTTGAACGAAATCGGAGGAAAAAAAGTTGAGTTTATCGACATGTGATTGGCTTTATCGCTTAATGAGTTTTTAAAAAATATCGATTTTATATGCTAAGAACTTATCCCTTACATTGCACAACGTATGTGCCAAGTTCGTTCAAAATCAGTTGGATGGATTTCGAGTGAAAAGTTATCACACAGAGAGACAGACTGGGCCATAAAAGTTGTTAAATCTTCATAATTTTCTTTTGGTTATTGATAATTTTTCTTAATATCCGAGCGATACCTTACAGATATTATATTTAAATCATACGGTGATACTTTTCCTAAATAAAGTGGAGTCACTTCAAGTGGATTGGCGAAAGGTAAGCGTAAGATGATTTTTTTTCAAAATTACACTGAAAGTGGTCACACCAATTAGCAGAGCTGAAATTTAAGAACACAAATTAAACTCCCAAAAAATGAATAAGAAACTCTACTCAAAGTGCTACAATATTTTATACTTCTATAATCTGCGTCCCTCCAGAACATGGGCGACATGTCTCTCCAAAACTTCCTATTCCTTGTGGACCTTAGAAGTTTTTCGTTTTTCTTTATATGAAAATAGATAATATTACTAAAGCCATTAGAGATGAAGAGAATATATAAAAAAAGGGTAACTGGTGTAGGACTTGATGTTCTGTTATTGAATGCAGAATGTTTCCTTATAATGAAAAATCTAACATTACCATTTATTTATTTACTAGCAACCATAGCAAGCTGGTCGATCAGAAAAAAAGCGTTCAATTAGAATGGAGCAAAAATAGCATCATGTTTAAATGTAACAGAATCTATCTTTAATTACTTTAAAGTAATTTCATTAACAAAACATTTTGAATTAATGCAGTTAGTGATATAAGAGAAGTAGTCTGTATTTATTCATTCGACGTTAGCCGAGGACATAAAGGAGTAAAACAAGAAACATGAAGACCCACTTCAGGCCACAATTGTTTTTGAAACTGAGTTTGCAAGTGTGTTACCAGGGATATAAAAGAGGATACATTTATAAAGCAATTGTTAAGTTTGATGAAAATTGGTTGAAAGATCAACAAAAAATAAGAAAGAAACCAGTATATATCGTCATTTTCCGCTATTTACGTGGGTTTTTCATATATGGGTGGACTTACCCATATCTTTCTTGACCACAATATCCTTATGGTTTGCAACCCCTCTTTGGTCATTATTAGTCCAAGGAAATTGAGGCTGTGTAACCAATTTCTTTAAGACTTCGTCGTTGCTTTTTGTCTCTATTTATAAAATTCTCATTATACTTCTGTACAAACAAATTTATTTATGTTATGTTTATGTAATCTCTTCATCCATGGGGAAATTATCCAGCATTCACTGGCATAGCACTCCAGCACTCTTTTCTCCGTTTGTAACGAATTTTCTTCTGTTTTTCAGTTGGTTGTTTAGCTTTTAGAATGCTCCTGTCACTAGTCCAATGTGTGTCCGTTTTCCAGGATCGCATTTTCCATTCTCTGTTGAAACACGTCCCAAATATTTAAACTTGTGCACATGCTTGGCGCTTATATTGTAACCCGTATCCTGTTTTTTTTTTCTTCATGCTGACGACTATCCTTTCCGTCTTTTTGCTGTGGATGATTGGTCCCTTCTTTTTGCTTTGTTTTACTACTCTCTCTAGGAGGTTATGTAGTTTTCTCTCCGGGTCAGCCATTAGATTTTCTCAAATTAGAAAATTAAGGCACTCACTATAACGGATGCTGTAAAAGAACTTCAAGTTAAAACCAAAATGATTACATGAAAATAAATTCTTTGAAACGATTTTCAAAATTAAAAATACACGAATTTATTTTCATTGAATCTTTGTTTTGCTTTTATTAACACATACCACAGTCATTTAGAAATATATTTCATACCATAAATGTAAATCGATTCTTGGAATATATTGTTATTCTCCATCAGGGACTCGCAAGATATTAGACAAAAACAGTAAATTCAGTATTGTACAATTCTCTGATAGATGACACTTGTATCGGTAATAAAATATAATGTTTAAGTCGCCAACATCTGACTTGCATAACTGTCAAAGGAATTAATCCCAATTTTATACTAACAATTATTTATTATTTCTTGCCAATTACTTATTGTTGTAAAATAAGCATCTGTTTATGTCGGCACAAATAATTAAGCTACGGTTGCACTATTGAATCAAAGCAAAACAAAAAACTAAATTAATGCGTTTTGTTATTTTATGATGTCATATGTAATTTGTAAAGGGCAACTGACGTAAAAGTTCTACTTGTTGATTTTTTGATGTTTGTCAGGATAAATTTAATAGAGTGAAGTTTTTATTCGGCGAATATGATGTATTGACAAACATTAGAATTCTGGAAGAGTTCGCAAACTACATCAAAACAAGAATTTAGCATAGACATTAAATTAACATCCAAAAGAAAGATACTTTCCCATATGTAATGTTGCAACAATAGAACTCCATTTACACCGTTTATACACACGCACGCAATTATATAAACACCCATATATGTACATATATAGGTGTGTGTACGCGCGTGAGCACCTCCCCACACACACATATATATATATATGTATATGTGAATAAAGACTAAAAGAAAACTTATCGTAGTCGACGCCGGTCGTCCTCCGATGGATGTAATCAAGGCAAATGTAAGGATTTTATTTTGCCATTCCATTTTCCAGATTTCTACAAGAAAGATTCGGTTGTAGTGTCTTACCTTCTTCTTCTCCTTCTTCTTCTTCTTCAGTTTTTATTCTAATTATTGTCCTCTTTCTCTTCCTCATTTTTCTTTTTCTGCTTCTTTTTCTTCTTCCTTCAATTTTTCTTTTAACTTTTCTTATAAAAGTATGTAAAAATGAGTTTAGTCTTTCATGAATATACATCAGGCGACCGGAAACGTAAAGGTAAATTATGGAGCATACGTTAATTATGGAGATGGAATTTAATATCTAATATATATATATATATATATATATTGTTAATGATATTTTGGAGCCTATGTTGAAGTAAAGAGTTTGGGTGTTGAAAGCAACACTGCGTGTTATTGCCAGTTTCACGTGATTACAGCTCATTGTGTGGGCTCTCGATATATTTTGACTTTCCGGCTTGTTGCTAGGTCTGCTTGTATCTGTTCTGTTTGTTATATATATATATATATATATATATATATATATATCTGTGTGTGTGTGTGTGTGTTTGTGTGTGTGTAGATGCCCGGCGTTATATTTTCCGATTTCTCGATATGTTTTATGTTATATTTTTGCCCTGACCTGGACATTGAGCTTTACCTGCATTCTATCCTATTGAAAATGTGTAAATATATATATATATATATATATATATATATATATATATATATATATATATATATATATATATATATATATGTAACACACATTAATCATAAATATATATATATATATATATATACTATTGCATATATACCTATCCATCCATATATGTAGGCTCAGGTATGTAAATGTGTATATATGTACGAATGTATGTGTGCCTGTATGCATCTATATATATATATATATATATATATATATATATATATGTATGTATGTGTGTGTGTGTGTGTGTACGTGTTTGTGTTTATATATATATATATATATATATATATATATATATATATACGTATTTGTAGGCAAATACATAGGCTTTGTCCTTCGATATATATAAATATATATATATATATGTGTGTTGTGTGTGTTTATGTATGTTTGATGCGCACTCGTGTGTGTGTGTGTGTGTGTGTGTGTGTGTACATCCAAATCAATTGGAGTATATCCCTACATTGATTAAACGAGGGAAATTCAAGCGTTCGTTACCCATAGCAAAATGTATACCAGACAGTGCGGGGTCTGCTTAAATGTTTCCCGATTGGTAATAAAGAGAGTAGACGAAAACGATACAGAAGATGGCGCGTTAAGATTTAGGCTTTACAGATAAGACATCGCAGTCACGATCCTCATGGGCAGCTCTAATGATGGTTTTGTCCCGCGATGGACTCATAATGCAGGCTGCCGTTGCTGCTACTGCTGCTGCTGCAACTGCTTCCTCTTCTGCGGCTGGTGATGATCTGCTACGTATGTAATTCTTTACTTATAAATGACGATTAATGACAAAGAAAGGTGTCACGAGAATTCATTTTTCGCATAACATTCTCGTCAGTCAAAAAGCAGGCGACTCGTACGTTGTAAATGCCGGATATTAATTTCTACACACTGTTAAATAAGCAGGCATCATCCCAACTGAATACATTGCGTGGGCTTCTCCCTAGACAGATTTCAGTATGGCTATATTTTAGGAAAAGAATCAGAAGTGTATGTAGGCAAAAATGGATTATTAATCTTAAGGACGTCTATTGGATTAGTGTAGTATTTTTTTTTAGTTTCTTTATGAAGATCCTTTTCTTTATGAACGCTCATTAATAGGACATGATATTCCGTTGTTTAATATCCGCAAATTTTCTCTCTGCTGCTTTCCATTTCATATCTCTTACAATTGGGATCTAAAAATGCTAATTTATGCAAACTAGAATGATAATTATTTTTTTTAGTAATGTTCGTCCACTACAAGTCTCAAGAGACACTCAAAGTAGAGGAATATTAAATGAGCTGTGTGAGAAGAATTTACGAGTAGGAAATAGGAAATGGTAAGATAGCTTGTCTTTTAACTAACGAGGAAGTGAATTCGATTATCACTTGTTCTGAAACGATGGAATTCGATCAGGTCAGTTAAGATTAGCCAAAGTTGTTAACCTTATTTGACCGTAGTCGGGGTCATCGAACCAATGCGAACGATCCTTTCTTTAGCTGTATAATATGTGCTACGCCATGGCTACATATTTTTTTTCAAATTCAGAGTTATTTTCTCCTAGACTGGTTGCCAACAAAGGTTATAGAATCCAGTCTGTCTTGCTATTTACCCCAAGCTAGGGTAGTAGTAAGTGAATGTAATGGATCCGACTGAAATTCGAACTCAGCTTTCTGATTCCTCAATCCGAGTCGCTCTAAATTACTCCACCGTCGGTATAGTTCGACGAAAAAAGCAAAAATAGTATAAACTAAAAAAGAATTTGCGATAGATTATGCAACGTAAAAAGTTCTACTTGTTGATTGTGTTGATGTTCGTCAGGATAGTTTTAATAGTTTTTTATTCGGCGAATTTTGTGTATTGACAAATATTAGAATCCGCGAAGAGTTTCCAAACTTCATCAAAACAAGAATGAAACCAATTTAACATAAACATTAAATTAACACCCAAAAGAAAGATACTTTCCCATCTGTATCGTTGCAAAAATAGACCTCCATTTACAGCGTTTATAGACACGCACATAATTATATACACACTCATATATATATATATATATATATATATATATATATATATATGCGTGTATGTGTGCGCGCCCCCGTATATATATATATATATATATATATATATATATTTTACAATCTTTTCGTTACCGAGGCCCGTTGGTATGATGTTTGCTTGACAACCTAACTGTCAGGGTTTCAATTTTCTGTAGTGGATGACCACTGCAGATGAGTCCCAAAATAGGACGAAACGGCCGTCCAGTGGTTTCGGCATTCTGTTGAGGTTTCAGACTCGATGAATTACTTAAATATAATTATCAAATCCTCCTATTATATATATATATATATATATATATATATATATATATATATATATATATATATATATATATATATATATATATATATGTATATATATATATATATATATATATATATATGTATATGTATGTATGTATGTATGTTATAATAATAATAGGATTTCTATGAGGATTGAGGTGATAGGTAATAATAGACAAATAGAGAAACATCTCAGCACCATTCGGGAAAGATTCCACGCATGAATCTCTTTCACAAAACAACGAGATTTCTGAATGTTCTCCTTATATTTAGATTAATGAGGGATCGCCCCCGTAGACAAATCATGGCTGCAAGGTTTGAACTTGTGGAAGTAAAAACAGGGCACGTCCGGACATTTGCGATAGCATACCGACATTGCGTGTGTGAGGGGGGGATACAACAGAGTGGAAAATACTTAATCCCCAAAAGGCCGCTTATTTAGAACTTTATCAACGCTGGAAAATCAAGAATGTGCAGCTCCAGCCCAGATATGGTAGCAATACTTCATTTTTGATCTTTTGTAAAAAGTAAAGCAATGTTGAAGTAGTCAGATACTTCCTAAGGCGGGACAATGAACCGGCCATTTTTCCAGTATCATCAGCAAAAGATTGTATATATCATTTCCACTTGAGATCTGGAATGGAACTAAGTCTCATTGATAGAGCAACTGGTCAACACAACTGGTCAACTGGAGAAAACGCAGGATGTGATCGGTGCTGATGAAATGACAGTATCTTTTGAGCCGCCCTGATTGTGTGTCGTCTTGATGTGGTAGGACGGTTGCGTGCTTCAACGAATCCCTGAATTATGTGGGTTGGGGCTTCGGCCCTTAACAGGTACAACCAAGTTCAACAGGTCTGTGTGGCAGGAGCCAGACGAAACACACACGCTGGATCTCCAGGTTAGGGAGGGGTTGTTTAGTAGGCTAACACTCTACTGAAAAAAAATAGCTTGTTACAGGAACCTCAACGATATCCTCAAACAAAGACATGTACAAGAAAGTGTCCACCAAAGGGGGACGTATAATGCGTACTGGTGAAAAACCCCCGGAAAGGCAGCCGGCACGACATGAGACGAGCTGAAGAGGATCACAGGGAACTACGTCCGTTGGAGAGGTGTTGTTGCGGTCAGATGTTCCTCAAGGAATTAAGATGCATAATGAATGAATAATGATCGTTTTTAAGCTTTTGAATATGAACAGCTATTTTGGCGGGTGGGGGTTGTCTCTACTGTACTGTTGAAGCCAGATCAAATGAACAAGAAAATGCTACTGATATTCAGAGCCCGTGTCATGCATGGAGTTAATATCTCCCAGAAATAGGAAAACTGTTAAAATAAACCGAAATTATATATGCAAGTGAGTTTGTTTCACACGAGTGCTCCATATTCGTTGCCTTGAGTAAGAATTAAATAACAAAAAAGACAGAGGAATATGTCAGTCAAAATAGTATAATCAAACATCAAGTGTGAAGATGCGTTTCTGAAAATATTTTGAAAAACTACATAAGAACAAAAAAACACGTTATACTTACAATCAGAAAGGTGCAACCCGGAGTGGTGTAATGGTTAGCAAGCTTGTCTCGCTAGATACGACTGAAAAGTGATTTCGATCCTCCCTGGGTGCCCCCTACTTTCAGCCTTGTGCCACATCTAAGCTACACTTCATCTTTTGAGGGCATCTCGAGGTGGTGTAATGGCTAGCGAGCTTATCTCGCTAGAACATTTACGACTGAATAGAGAGTTCGATCCTCACTGGGTGCCCCTTACTTTCGGCCTTGTGCCACATCCGAGCTACGCTTGGAAAATCAGAAAGAGACAAAAGTGTATACATTAAAGGGAAGCAGAGGAAGCAGTGCGTAATTTTTCAGGGGTGGGTTTGAATGGATGGGGCATCACGAATAAAGAGGGGTGATAAAGCGTCAAAATTTACCTAGAGTAAAAAAGAAGTTGTGAAGAGACATGGTCACTCCTATCCTGAAAGACTTGACATATAAAGGAAGGAATGAAAGGAGGAAGGATACGTGGAGAATACCTTTGTTTATATTAAGTGTTACAAAACTTCCTCATTTTACTCCGGGGTACTTCTTCTCATATAGTTATCGTATCAAATCGCTTGCAATAAATAAATTGAATGTTAGATTTTGTATACTGTCAAACGAATATCAGTGTTTTGAACAGGAGGAGAGGTTTATCACTTATTTCCTATTTAGGATTTAATTTCAGGTTTCTTAAAGACTACTTCAACCCTGTATTTCTAACAACTCCACCTAAACTCTGAAATTGTATTTACGATTCATTTTTTTTTCTCAATAGCAGTAGATCCGCTCGTCTATTGTCCGGTTCACACTTCTCCCGGGTGTTTTGAGCAGGTGTAGAGGTTTATCCCTTTTTTCCTGCTTTGGATTGGGTTTCTGTTTTCTTTTAAAGTCTACTTCAACGCTATACTTGTAAAATTTGAAATTTTATTTACTATTTACTTTTATTTTTCCTCAATAGGAGTAGCTAGGTTTGTCTAACGTCTGGTTCACAGTCCTACCAGGTCTTTTGAACGGGAGTTTTGATTCCTGTTTAAGCTTGGATTTACAGCTTCTTGTAAAGTCTTTTCATTCTCTTTCATTCCCTGTATCCCCTTGAGTCTCAATGGCATTATCACCTTGCTTGGGGTGAATTGATTAAAAAAAAAAGTTTTAAGTCAGACAAAGTTAAGTCGTTTTTTTTTTTTCCTTTTTTTTTCAGATTCCGTGAATAAACAGAGAAATTCGTGCTAAGACAAAATTACGGAGCTACTTCCTAGACTTAGACTAAAATTATTTTAGATTGCAATACTTGTTCGAGATAATTGTTGAGTGTAATTTTATGCTAAATTAGAAGTTAATTATAATTTTTTCAGATAAAAATTTAATTGCAAATTTATCTATTTGCAGTTTGCAGCATTTAGTATGGGGGTTGTCGTCGGCTTACGCCAATTACAATTGGTGACGACTGAATGTTTGTAAATCGATCTGGCCGTAAGTTAGCTTGTAATTAATTCTGCAATCTTATCCTTCTTTAAGCATTATTGTTCTTTTTTTATAATTTTTACGGTTTATTTATTTGTTTTGCATCAACATATACAGCAATTTCTTTATTTTGTGGCTGGGCCCACTTCGTTGATTCGTTATAACTGTCGATCGCATAAGACACGGTTTTTACAATTTCTTTCTCTGTCCTTCAAAATCGCCGGCACAGTAGAGTATGACACCAAAAGATCAAATGCGATCACATTCACTTTCTCTCCTTCTTCGTACAGTTTAATTAACATTATTTTTGTTACGAGTTGCTTTTCTTTCTTTCTTTCTAGGCAGGTTGAGAAATAAACAAACACAATATTCACTTGGTTGGCGTCTTGAGGGGTTTTAAAGAAAAATTTCAAAGACACAAACGAAGTCGTGGAAAGTTTATTGTACTGAGGCTGCGCTAACACTGACCTTGAGGTGCGCTAGGGAATGATAGTCGAGAGCTGGGGGCAGAAATTGTCGGACACTAAGCTGGGAAACTCTCAAGCTGCCAGACGTGGTGGAATCGTGGACAGACATAACAATTCGCGGTCGTGGTTGTTTTACTAAAAATGCCTGATTAGTTACGTCTCTCAAGTTTTCTTGTGGGAGAACAAGATATTTCTTTTCTGGACATAGTGTATACATAAATGTATACACAAATGATTGTTTGTTACGAGATCTTTCGTCTAGCCTATTAGTCTTTATCAAACGTTTTTGTGTGTTCCATTTGCAATTATGTGTATGCTGTAGATATGTGGTTAGGTTTTTTTAATACCAAAATACAGCCAATACATCATCGGATTCAAATGCCCTACAGAGAACAAGGTTCCTGATGAAAACGAATACACAATATCAATTAATAATATTAATATTTTAAATTAATTATTAATACTTTAAAATTCATTTTAATTTTTTATCTTATTTTTTTAACATTTAAATTCACCGTCAATCTTCATCTACCATTTTTAATTATTTACATTTTTCGGAGTGCTGTCCCCATCCTTATTAACACTATCAAGACGCTTCGGCTGTTGTTCGCTCCGGTCTTCTTCAGGTGATTGGAATCTCGAACTAGGCCCTTTATTCCGTCCAACATGTTAGACTATTCTAGGTATACGTACTATGCCTCTTCTGGACTTCTCAGTGATCTCCCATTAACTGAATTCTCCATGTTTTTGCTCACCTTTGCAGTAGCGAGGTACTGAACTCACAACTCTTAAGGACAAATTACTGGATCCAGTTAACACTTTTATCCACTGGGCCATGTTTCCTCGAGAAGTTCAGTACCTGGCTACTGCAGTGGTGAACAAAACCTTGGAGAGTTGAGTTAAAGAGCGACAACTGAGACATCCAGAAGAAGCATGGCACGTGGAACTAGAACAGTTTACCACGGTAGACGAAGTAAAGGGTTCAGTTCGAAATTCCAATCTTTGAAGAAGGCCGGAGCCTACAACTGGCGAAACATCATGAATGTCGCAATAAGGTTAGGGACAGCTTCCGAACAATGTAAATAATGTAAATAATTACAATAGTTCATCTCGGAAATTTAAACAGTTTTTTTTTTTTAAATCCTGTTTTTTTTAACCATTTTTAGTCAGAATAATGTTTTTTTCAGTTTATATTATTATTCGTAAACACTTGCGCCTTAGTGGCTTTATCACCATGCAAGGGGCTGAAATGGTTGAAAACAAAAAAGATGTAGGTGTTGGAAATCTACATCTTGCCTATACCACAGATTAACCTGATTGACCATCAGGCAGTAACTGGTAGTATTCTTTTCTTATTCTTCTACAGAAAAACAAATTTTACCGGTTCCTAAGAGGATTCTGTGATACATTGTAAACACACACACACACACATATATATATATATATATATATATATATATATATATATATATATAGATATATAGAGAGAGAGAGAGAGAGAGAGAGAGAGAGAGAGAGAGTATGAAACAATCGGCTATCTATTTGATGAGCTGTGATATAGAAAAACAGTCTGTCTGTGGATGACAATATATATGCCCCCGAAAAATTAAATTTCGGTCTAACACTTTAGAGGGAAAGCGCGAATTTGCAAACAGTGACTGTTACTGCTTGTAATGCTCAGCTCTTCCATGAATTGAGCACTCTGAATCACTGGTGTGTTTATTCAAAAATAAATTCACCTTCCTCTCCGCCGATAGGTTAGGGGAAAAATCTCCGACTAGTGCCAAAATCAATTGGGTTTCGATGCTGGCTTGAGGTAATCTGATGTTTAACTACACTGATGAGCTGTGATACAGCGAAACAGCCTGTCTACAGATGACAATATGTATAGTGCAGCTTATTTTGCCTACAATATTGGAACAACTATTTTCTTAATCACCACCCGCGAACGTAGATGGGACACAATATCATAGCTAACATCTGTTGTGCCAGACTTGTACATGCAAGTTGTGTTTAAAAGATTCTCCACTTCCCACGCCATTTCTCATTTTGGGAGGACTCTACTATCCAATTATTTCAATTATTCGGACTGTTAATCGCATTTTCATTGTCATATTCACAACGTTTCAGCCGTTGTACGCACCGGCCTTCTTCAGATAACTGGAATTTCGAACCAAACCTTTTATTTCATCCGCCGGAGTAGGTTATTCCTCGTGCCATACCTCTTCCAGATGTCGCGGACATTTCTTTTTAACTGAAATTCTTTAATTTTCCGGTTCAACACTGCTGTAGCCTGGTATTGAACTCAAAACTTTTTGGGTCTAGTCATGGATCTGGCCAATGTCTTTATCCACTGTGGGTTCGTTTCGAAATTCCAATCCCCCGAAGAAGGGTAGAAACATTGTAAATATGACAATGAAGATGAGGATAACAGTGCGAATAATGTAAATAATATAAATAATCATAAAACCTTATTTCAGAGATATCGACAGATATCAATATCCGAGTTTAACATTGATTCTCTAACTTTAAGTTTAATGGGGAAATTTCAGCTTGAGGGAACTAGATGGACACTGACTTTTGGACAAGATCCACCTCAGGAAAAATGTTATGAGTATATATAAACGTTACCTTAGCAGAAATTCACAACGTTGTGGCACTTAGTGAGAATCAAACACACTAATAACAATTTAAATAATTAGCTTAATGTTGAAACTTGACTAATGCATGGAATAATAATACAACACAAAATGTACTTAGAACAAAATGTATTGAAACAAGAAAGTGTACACAATATTTACATATAGTCTTTTGTATATTCTTGGGAATACCGTTCCTGGAGAATATGTTGACTTAGTCGCAGTCGGCAGAGTCTCTGGATTGAATCTCTTGATTCCTCCCCTTCTCTTCCCGGTACCAACCATATTTATATGGTCGGTACTCCACTATGCAAATTAGGTGGATCCTACCACAACACTTACTAACCATGGAAACATATCGACCCCTCTGCAACTCTGTAATTACTCTTTCTCAGGTAATGACCCTTGTCCTTTCTCGAAGGAGAAGTGAGCCTGGGGAAAACACTTAGAACTCGAGCACATAATATTAATTTTAAAACCCAGGCCGTCAGCACCAGGGAAATATGGCGGCCTGTGGAATATCTTTGAAGAAGCAATTCACTACATTAGAAAATTGATCGACTGCGAGCAATTGATTTTGAAATTGATCTTGCTATCGCGACACATTAAGCGCCTTATTCAATTTGCATCAGAGCTAGTATATATTTGTCTGTTATCATTTACGTAGCTGGGTTTAGTACAATGCCCAAATCAATGAGGTTAGACCTTATTAATTAACTTATTCCGAACGATTTTGCCATAAGCTTTAATTAAATTCTTTATATCTGAAGTCCTAATCATGGAGACCCGTATATTGATACATTTGTACAAGTCAAATGCTCTCAGCCCCGAGCAAGGAATCATACAATCTGTTCTTTTGAGTTTTATATAAAATCAAAAAGAAAAAAACATATTCGTTAAAAAAAGTATGGCGACTAGAGATAGAAGTACTGATAAGAATATAAACTCGAAAAATGTTCAAGTCTAGAATTAACTATTACCTTCCTCCCCTAACGTAACCCTCTATCTCGGGTAGCCTCCCCCTGGCCTTGTACAGGGTGGATGTTAATCTAAGTACCATTTTTCTATTGATATCACTCGTTACGTTACACCTGGAATTCATTGGAATCTTTGGGACCAAAAGATACAAGAGCAGTTTCGTGTCTAGCGCATGATCACCTGACGGATCTGTCCCTCTACAGCAAAGCTTCTCAAACTTTTTGGGGCGCACTTGAAATCCTACCAATAATTGTAAGCCTACTATATACAAATTTCGGGGGGAAAAAATAATGTTATAATGAAGTCAAATATTGCAGAAAAGAAATAATGCAATAAAAATATATAAAATGAAACATATATTAAGTTTATTCATTCTTGTGTTTATGAGAAACATGAGCCTTCCATGTTCGGGAGTATATTTGATAGGAAAACTCTCTTTTTCTCGTCAATACATTGAAGAGTTTCTCTGTTTTTGCACTTAATTGTGATGAGAGTAGAAAAGCCTAATTCACATAAATATGAACGAGACAGGTACAGCAATATAATAAAGTAAATATATTTATTTCTTATAGCTGGACACATATTTCACTGCAATGCCAGGGTGCACGTAGACATCTTAGAGAACTCACCAGTGCGCCCAGGAGCACCATTTGAAAACCACTGCTCTACAGATATATTTCTGAATTCTTCTCCTAGATTGGTTGCTAATTCAAGCCAAGAGAGTCAATACTGCTAATACCACCAGAGATGTCAGGAGAAGATATCGATTAATCCGTTTACGAAGATTATTTGTGTAAAAGCCAACATAACAAAACCAATATCTGTCTATATCTCTGAGATGAGGTATCATGATTACTTGCATCATTTCCATTATTCGGACTGTTATCCTCATCTTCATTGGCATATTCAAAACGTTTCGGCCGCTGTAAGCTCCGGCCTTTTTCAGGTAATTGGAATTTCGAACCGAACCCCTTATTTGGTCCGCTGAGGTAGAATACTCTACTTCCACGTGCCATGCCTCTTCCAGATGTCTCAGTTATTCTCCTTTAACTCAACTCCCCAAGTCCTCAATCGATATCTTCTCAAGGACACATAGCCCAATAGATAAAGAAGCTGATTATTTCCATGACTAGACCCAATGAGTTGCGTGTTCAATATCTGACCACAGCAGTGGTGAACCAAAAAACTGGGAGATTTGAGTTAAAGGGAAATAACCGAGACACCCGGAAGAAACATGGCACGTGGAACTAGAGGAATCTACCCCGGTGGACGAAATAAAGGGTTCGATTCGAAATTCCATCTACCTGAAGAAGGCCGGAGCGTACAACGGCTGAATTGTTGTGAATATGGCAATACGAATAATGTAAATAATGCAAGTAACCGATAAATAGAATAAATGATATAGATAAGTATAACTTTTATTTTTACTAAATATTGGCATAATGAAAAGCCCAAGAGCAACCCAAGGTAGAGTAGTGCTGAATAACGTTGGTCCATGGACGTAAGAGGGGGCAGTAAGTGCAAATTACGTGTATATGTAGGACAGATAAATATTGACCCTAGACTTAAAGATTTTAATGACTGTGGGACATCCACACGAGAATCTCGTTCTTGGGAAAAAGTTATCCGAATGAAACTGAATGAATAGGAAGGGAATGAGAATGATTCGACTATATGTACGTGATGTGATGTATAGATCTAAAGTGTTAAATCTAAGAATGTAACTCATCTGAACATTTTCGAGGAAAGTGACGATAGAGTAACGAGAGGATTATCACATTTTGACTGTGAGAAAAGGGGTTGTAGGGTGGGAAATAATTCATCTCACACAAGACTGTGTAAAAGGATTTGAACTGTCACGGCTTGAATGTAAGTATTTGAAAAACCTGGGCTTAATAGTGAGAAATATGTCATTTGGATTCATTGTAAAAACAGAACAACGCTATCGCGTCCTTTCTGGATATTGTCTAAAGAATCGACTATATTTCCAACCTTTTTCCTTGAATTTAGAAAGAAAGATTAGTTAGATGGAATACATAGAATAGGGATAAACCTGTCTAATCGTAAAAAATAATTGAAAATAATCCTTTCTATGCGGAAGAGAGAACATATTAAGAGCAAGTGAGAATGAGAGACGACGTTTAAAAAAAAAAGATAGAAAACAAATCAGCATGTAAACAAGCAAGCAAGATAGAAAGAATGATATACAGATTCAGAAAGCATCAAAAAAATTACAAGTGTAAAAGGATATTCTGAAAAGCGGTGAGGCAAGAAGGTTGTTATGAAAAGAAAAGAGCGGAAACACTTGGCAGCAGAAGTGATTGAGCATTTTTAGATAAAAATGAGAAGAAATAATGAAAAGATAGATAGATAGATAGATAGATAGATAGATAGATAGATAGATAGGTCAAAGCAAAACAGATTTACCCAAAGAAGTTTCTGACAAGCGATGGAATTAATTCTGAAATATATAAGTGTAAATTATAAATATGGGGGATGACACTTTTATTCAAGCTAAGGTGTTAAGTGTGTGAATCTAGAAATAAATGAATGACTGCTAAAATAAATAAATAAAGAAATTAAAAAAATGAAGGAAAAAAGTGCAATAAATGGATATGAATATCTTTGTTGGCGGTGAAAAATATATTTAAAAACTGAATGAAGAAGTGGCGAACGAAATAATGTAGAAGGAAAACATTCGCCAAAAGTAATAAAACTCAACACGGCGCGGGAAATATAATAATAATAATAATAATAATAATAATTTGTTTATTATCTTTCCGTGGCTGAATTCCGCTTTTTATCTAAGGTTAATGTACCTTTGTCGATGTGTGGGTGTGTGTTAGTGCATATACATATACATATATATATATATATATATATATATATTTATTTATTTAAAAAATTATGATTCCAAATCGCTACATAAGAGGTCTCATGTTTCAAAACTAGAGCCGAAAACTTCAATATAATCCTTTAAATTAAATTGAGTTGAAAGTAAAATGGGCTCCGTTCCATCTTCAAGCGAAATTTTTGTTGGATTCCAACATGTAGCGATTTGGAATCATATTTTAAATAAATAATTATATTTATGCTCTACTTTTGTATCGAGCACTATTTTTTAAAAATAATAACTAAAATACTAAGGGACTTTGGATTATTTACCTAACCAGTTCCTTCCTATTTTCTATATATTTTCACATATATATATATATATATATATATATATATATATATATATATATATACAGAGCACTAATATTATCAGTTTCTATCTATCTATCTATCTATCTCTCTATCTCTCTCTCTCTCTCTATATATATATATATATATATATATATATATATATATATATATATATATATATTATTATACACACATATATGCACATGAGTAATGATCGTATTGGCTTAACGATATTTTTAAAATAATGATACAGTGACTGACGTAAAATTTAAAACAAATGAGATGCGAAATAATAATCTCTCTGGAAATAAAACTGAACAAGCTACTTGCGACATAAACTACAGTTATCTAGATTAGGTCACTGAAGATGAGTCAAAAGACATTAAGGCCGAATTGGAAACAACAAAGGTGAGATCACTGAAACGAAAAACCACGTCATTCAAATACTCAGCAAAGTAACTCTCGCACAAATGTCAGACTAGCTCCCAAAAATTCAATAAACATATTCTGCAAATATACAACGCTGCACTACAAACACTGTTAACAGACAAACCACTGGGAAACATCACATAAGTAAATAATTTCATATGCGTAACAGCTTTAGCATCTAGTGAGAAACTTGGTTTCAATACAATGAAAAGATCAAACAATAGACGAAAGGGGCCAGCTTGGAAGGCAAAATATATGCGAGAAATAAATAAATGAAATCACATTTAAGTTGTTGATGCTAGATGAGATATCAGGAAACAAATGGCTCAAAGCACAAATGCAGGAAAATCAATGCGGTGATACAAAATTAAATTACTAAATGAAATTCAACCAATCAAGGAAATACTAAAGCTGAAACTGCAGTTAAAGACACCAAAAAAACAAGACGATAGGAAAAGCGTTGTAGGTTCTATCGCCAAAATAAGATATTCCAAACGGATCTTAAGAAAGTTTATAGAGAAATTGGAAAAGTAGTTGTATATGTCAAAAAGGCTTCATCTATTGAAAAAGTGCAGAAATATAACCAAATGCAGAATGGATCCAATGAGAAGAACGAATGATGCTTAAAACTCTACAAGAATGTAAAAATATAACCAATAATAATGTAAGGCAAGCTCTAAGTAAATTCCCAAAACCGAAATCTCCAGGAAATAAGGAGGTACCAAATTTTGGGATTTATCATCTGTCATAAATCCATAAAACGCTTGCACAAAATTTATCAATGCTTATTAATAATCCCAATGAAATCACAGAATAGATCACTGAAGTTATTACAGATCTTCTGCCAAAAAAGTGTGAAACAGATGATCCGTAAGATTATAGACAAATAACATGTCTGTCCAGCACATATAAATTGAACACGTCTTCCTAACGAACTGCACTTACTTTTTTCAGAAGAAAACAACAATCTTAACCTGTAACAGAAGGAATGCCGGAGAGTTTCATATGATTGCAAAAATCAACTGTTGATAGAAAAAATGATCCTGGAAAATTTCAGGAAAAGAGGTAAAAATCTCAACGCAGCATCGTAAAGTCTTTGACAGTGTGCCACACTCCTGGATCCTTAAGGCTTGGAAATGTAGAAATTCTCCTCGGTGATGTTATATTTCCTTAAATACAGCATGGTAATGTGGGAAACTACATTATACCTAGATTACACCAGAGACACTGCCACCTCCAACTGCTTGAATATCAGACGAGGAATATTCCAAAGTGATTTCCCATTTCACCCCGTCTGATTTCTCTTTCCTTAACCACCCCACTTACACATGAAGTAAACAATAATAGCTATGGATGCAAATTAAACAAGAAAGTATTCAATCACCTACTCTATATGGATGATGTCAAACTCTTTGAAAAAGACAACAATAAGTGGAAAGTTTTCTCCAATACTGGAATGTTTCAGTGACGATATAGGAATGGATTTCGGATTAGATTAATGTGCAAAAGTAACATTCAAGAAAGGGGGAATTAAAGAAACACACGCAATAGATCTAGATTATGTTACAGAAATTAGTGAAGTAGAACAAGAAGAATCTTATAGGTACATGCTATTTAGCGAAGGAGATGGAATACAGCATACCCACGTGAAAGGGAAAATAGGAAATGTAGAATACATCTGTGTGCCTCTGGTATTGAATATCGAGTTGAATCCAAAAATAATATCAGCCATAAACACCTTGGTTGTGACTGTGTTGCAAAACATCCTTAATTGGACCATAACTGATAATAAGCTTCTCACTTGTCATTGCATTCATCATCGCCAGGCTGATGTAAATGCCCAGATCTGAAGGAGGCAGAGGATTAGTTCAACTAGAACTGTCTTACAAAACTACAATAGTCGGCTTTCAAAGATACCTGAAGACTACAGAAGATAGGGTGATGATCTGTGTCAAAGAATATGAAAGAAGTTAAAAAAAACTTTACTCGGTCATAAAGGAAGTCAACAAGTTCAAAATGGATTTCCAAGTGGGTGACGAAATGCAAGTAAAACATAATACTCAGACTGAAGCTAGAAAAAAAAACTGAAAAACGAAAGCAAAGGCAAATGCAATCAACCAGATACAGAAACGATAGAAAGATAAAGCGCTTCACGATCAATACTCTGCCCGTACAAAACCCGCTGATGGAGACAAACAACGTACCCATCAGTGGCTTCGTTGTGCAGGATTAAACGCTGAAACCGATGGTGTTATTTTAGTGCACAGGACTAACTAAAAATTACCAAGCATAGATACTGAAAAACCGTGTTAGCCCAAAATGTAGATTCCGTGATAAATATCCAGAAACAATTGAACATCTTGTATCAGTTTGCAAAGTATTTGCACCCACTGAATATAAAACCAATCATGACAGATTGAGCCAATATCTGAACTGGAAAATCTGCCAAAGAAAACTACAAGAAATTTGTATGAAGGTCACCCATACCCGAGATATTATGGGATTTTACAATACACACAGACAAAACAATCAAAGCTAATCGCCCAGACTTCGTGATCAGAGAACTCAAAGACAAAATGTGACTTTTTATTGACATGGCAGTCCCTACAGACTGTGAGGTATCTTTGAAGAGCATAAAAAACTATCAACATACAAGAACCTTCAAATCGAATTCTCCAAAATGTGGCACATGAGTATATCAGCAACTGCAGTTGTAGTTGGAACCCTCTGATGGATTGGAAAAGATTCCAGTACACTCATTAAAAAGATTTCTGGTAGCCCATGCCTTACAAAAATAGAAAGACTGCACCAGCAATTTCAGCCCATATTTATCTATGTAAGATATGTGTAATTTTAGTTTTTTTTGGGGGGGGTCTCCACAAAAAGAATGCTCAGTGTAAAATGTCATCATGCCATTTCTGATGTTAGTTCTCTGTTTGGGACCCGAAAAGAAATGAGTATATACCAGAAATCAAAGGCAATAAATTAATAATAATAATAATAATAATAATAACGAAAAGAAACAATGAAGAATAAAGAAAACAGTTAAGAATGTAAGCCGTAGAAAGTTTATATGAAAGAGAGACACGAAATCAAGAAACGAAAAGGACATTTATGAAAAGACGAGGCAGAAAACGAAAGAATATTTGATAAATAAAATAGTTAAGATAGCTATAATAAATGTGAAAGAGGGGTGGAGACAGAGGAGAGGTGGTATGGATTTGTTTTTCGAGGGATAATCTTTAGACCGTTCAACGAACAGAAGATTTTGAAGACCAAAGAACAAAACGTAAAGCAATCGATTGAAATTCACAAAGAGCTGAACTTCAATGACAATCTACATAAGAAAGACAGGAAAAACCTGAAAGATAGATAGATAGATAGATAGATAGATAGATAGATAGATAGATAGATAGATAGATAGATAGATAGATAGATAATTCACAATGACTAACAAAAGAGTGGAAGAGAGAAATAAATGAGAAGAAATGCATTAATAAAGATAGAGAGAAAAAGAAAGACAGAGTGAAAATTGATAACAATGCAACGTATAAATAAAGAAGTAAATAAAGGATGAATGAAAGAGAGAAAGAAGCAGAAACGTAAACTGATAACAACGCAATGTAGGAAAAAAGAAAAAGAAAAAATGATTGAGGATTAATAAGGAATCAAGGTAGAAATAATGAAATAATGAAAGAAGACGGAAGGACAGAACAAAGAGAAAAAATGACTGAAGATTAATAAAAAAGAAAGAAAGAATGAAAGGAAAATGCAAACTGATAAAAACGCAATATAAAAAAGAGAGAAAGGAGAAATAATTGAGAATGAATATCAAAGAGACAGATAGAAAGAAAGAGAAAAAACGAAAGAAAGAAGGAAAAAGTGGCAGAATGAAAGAGAGAAAAAATGAAAATGATTGAAAATGAATACCAAAGAAAGACAGACACACACACAGAAAGAGAAGACACGAAAGAAAGAAAGAAAGAAAGAGATAAAGAAAAATCATTGAAGATGAATATGAAAGACAGACAGACAGAAAGAAAGAGACAAAGCGAAAGAAAGAAAGAAAGATAAATGATTGAAAACTAATATCAAAGAAATACACAAAGAGAAAAAAACGAAAAAAAAAAAGAAAGAAAAAGAGAAGTAATTGAAAAAAAAAAATACCAAAGACGGACAGAGAGAAAGAAAAAGAAACGAAAGAAAGAAAGAGAAATAATTGAAAATGAATACCAAAAACTGACAGACAGACAGACAGAAAGAAAGAGAAATGATTGAAAATGACTATCAAAGACAGAGCGACAGAAAGAAAAAAAACGAAAGAAAGAAAGAAAGATGACTGAGATTAAATATCTTGAGGTAGGTTGGGGTTGACCGAATAAAAGAATCAAAGTAACTGAAACATCAGTCTGGATCAATGATACTCATATGTCAAGTATTGTGGCTAACCTCAACCCAGGGCAATATAAGGTTCCACCAATAATTACGTTTAGATGTTATCAGGATTGATCCACGTCAAAGCACACTCAAGTGGACTCTTCAATATTACTTGATCATTGTGTCTAGTACTCTACACTTTTGTTTGCTTCTATTGGGCACCAACAATTCTCAGAACAGTAACAATAGTACAATTACTGCAGTAGGAATAGCAACAGTAGTACTTGCAATAATAGTAGTAATAGCAGTTTACAAAATAATACCATTTGGGAAAATAATATAAAGAATATACGTATTAGAATAAATTTGTATTTCTTTTAGAAAATTCAGAAAAACGTGGAAAAGTTTATGTAAATATAAATATACAAGCATGTATTTGTATTACGTTCTACTGAAATAATATAAATGTCAATATATATATATATATATATATATATATATATATATATATATGGATGTTCCACGACAAACGACAGACAAGATAGTACGGTTACGATTTTTATTTAATTTTTCTTGTGTTCGAACAAGAAGTTTCTTTTCTGGACAAAGGGTGTGTAAAAACTGTCTAAATGTTTTATAGTCCCAAGCGCTTTCAGTTATACCTTTAGCCATTATCAAGGATGATCCGATTCTTCAGCTTAATTGGGTGTGTGCATTATGTGTATGTTTTAGTGTGTTGTAGGGATGTTTTTCATTTCATTTTTCATTTCCGAATACGGTCAGCTCTTAACAATATTAACTACGAACAAGGCGCCTATACATACATATATATATATATATATATATATATATATATATATATATATATATATATATATATATAAATATATATATAAAGAAATATAGTCTTAAAATGTGCTATATTTATGGGATAAAGTGCTTAATATCAGAGATAGAGAGCATGTAAATATAAAATGGAACATAGAAGTCAACACTAAAAGGCGACAGTCTGTTTCAAGCTAAATGCAATCGTCAGGCCACGAGTGCTGTTATTTTTCTCGGCTATTTATATATCTATAAATCTATCTATAAAATAGCCGAGAAAAATAACAGCACTCGTGGCCTTACGATTCCTGACGATTGCATCTAGCATGAAACAGACTGTCGCCTCTTAGTGTTGACTTCTATGTTCACTTTTATATTTCTATCTATCTATCTATATATATATATATATATATATTAAGAAATGGACAAAGTCCGACAATTTATTTATTAAAGACATTTTTATGTTTAACGTTCTTTTTATAGATACAAGTATTTAAGTATAATAAACAGTATTAAATAACATTTACCGGCCTGAATGTCCGAGAAATTTTCATAGAAAATATTCGTCTTTTGACAGGATTCGAACCTGCACCCTATACGGAACCGTCATTTATGCTGACGTGCCTTAACCGACTCGGCCACAAAGGAGCGTTCGGTAGGCAAGGTCGAATTTACTGCTTATAAACTTCAATCTTCCCTGAATCTCGTACATTCATAACTGCTCATGGTACGAGTATGGTATGAATGTACGAGAATCTTAATATGCAATTATGCTGTTTTAATGTTAATATAATGTCAAAGTCGGACGTTTCGGTCTAGTAGACCATCTTCAGGACATATTCATAAAACATAATTAACATTACACTATATTTAATTCAACATGAAAAGACGATGGACATAAGAGTAAGACTAATTAAAACAGATAACTGAAATTTTTCAAGATCAGCGTTCCATTTCAATATGATCACGTCGGCGTCACGTGGGCGATGTTGTGAAAGCGTATTCCTAAAATAGAGTATTTTGAATGAAATATGAAAAGAATTTTATTTTAAAATCATATATATATATATATATATATATATATATATATATATATATATATATATTAACGGCTCTCGTAATTTCTAATTTGTTTTATTTCATTTTCCTTTTCTTATATTTATGTCATCATCAGCCTTAAGATGATCTATATTATTGAAATAACTATTCAGTCAATTTAAAACGCCTGCCAAATGGACAGACTTGAAATGACAACATGAAATAAAAGCATAAACCATGAATCCATAATCACAGAAACCAGAAATATAACGGAATTATAATTAGAAAATAAAAAATAGATCAATAGACTACAACCTATTTATACAACAATTCAAACTCCTCAATGTGTTCATATAATCAGATATGGCTTGTGTTTTCCGCCTTGAAGTCATTACAGTCGGCTGGATTTCAAATTATCTCGCAACAATCTGTTAGAAACTAATAGAGATAAAGAAATCAAGCACCCACTATGTATGGGCTAATTTCAAGTTCAGTAGGTATTAACGGCATCAATAAGAAGATAATCTTTCTGGCCGCAGCACCTGATTAAGATGTTGCGGCCGGGAGTTTCTTATCTCTTCCCCATATTCCAACGTACTCGTATCTCGTACATAAATTTGTATCTGATTCTGTCTGAAGAGACCTAATATAACGAGCTGAAACATGTAATCTGAATAGCTTTTCCACTTTGTCGCTATATCCCTGTATACAAATGCACACACACACACACACACACACATATATATATATATATATATATATATATATATATATATATATATATATATATATATATATATATATATATATATATATATATATATATATGTATATATGTGGGGACGAGAAAAAATATTGAGAAAAAAGTAAGAATTCTTCATTATCCACATCATTTCATTCTCAACGTTAGAAAATCCCAAAAACTAGACACAACCAATAGTACTAACAAAAAAAAAAAAATTCTAATCTACCAACTAATAATTTTCTACCAAACATGCGACTAAATTATTTTTCCCTGATATAAGGCCGTCCTGGTTAAGGCGATAAATTACATCCTCCTCCTGGGTAAGATGATAAACTACGTCCGTGTCCTGGGTAAGACTATAACGTCCTACAGCAAGGCCTTTGATCAGGGGGTTTTAAGGAACGTGGAACCACCATTTAATTGCTGGTTTTTGTCGGCATTAAATAATCCATTGTGGTTGATATGCCGTAAAACTAACCAAAACGAACCCTAATACTAGGATGCTTACCACCAAGTCCAAAACAATTAGTGATATAATTAGGAAAAAAATAAATTCATCACCAATTTAAATGACGACACTTATCAAGTAAATGTTTACAATGTAAAAAAAAAAGAAAAAGTTTATATCGGGGAGAAATCACGTGATCTTAAAGTCCATATCTGTGAACACAAAGAATTTACGTTTAGACAACCATTCAAACGCTCTCAGAAGGAGAAAAAAACTATCCACGACTTTGATTTTACTATTGCCTCACTAATTAAGAAAAAAATGTAATTCTCTACGGAGAAATTACTTCGAGGGCCTGCTAATAACAATATTACTAACTATAAACACGTTAATATTACATCGCTATCCTTTAAAGAATCTAACGTATCTTTATCAAACAGTATGCACGTTAAAAACGTTTCCAAATCAACATGTGAAAAACCAACAAACATGTCTATTAGGCATACAGGCACACAATTACGAATATACATTATCATCTTTCGAACATTGAAAATTAGAATTTTTATACACTTACATATATACAGCAATATTTATATTTTTTCCAGGTAGGCTTGGTATATGTGAATATCTTAAAACTTCGGATGGACGCGTTGCCTCTCCTTGAATTCGGAACGAAACAAATTATACTAAGATTGATTTAAAGAGTCGAAAGCGCGTGAAACATGACTGACCAATGAAAATCAAACAACACAAAAGCAACCATACCAGAATGTATTCTTTTCTTCCATATCCCAGTCTCTGATGACGAAGTAATAAAAGGGAAACAAATTAGATTGATAAACGATTCGTATTCGTTCTTTATATTATCATTGTGCCAGATTCAGATACATATTTGATCTATATTTGATTCTAACTTATATATACATAAATGCGTGCGTGTGTGCGAAATAATTATTTTCGGGTTTAGTGTCAGGTATGCGGTATTGATAAACCAGATTAATATATATTTTTCTTTCTAATCTTTTGTCAGAGACATAGTGAATTCGATCCTAACTGCCACATCATTTAAAAAAATAAATAAATAAAACCTTATTCGATAGAAATATCCCTTTGTATTCTTTAATTTCAAACACCGAGGCAGGGAAATATTTTGTTCAATATCTCACTTTCATTTATTGATTTTGGACGTGAGCCAACGGATCAATTCGGGAGGTCTCGGCAAATTTCGGAAATGACAAAGAGTTTTTAGAATTCCTCGTGGAGGTATATATGTACTGCTAAGGATTTAACGAAAGCAAATATGGCTGCTAGCGGTCAAATATATATACGAGAGAAAAATATAGTGTTGGGAGAGCGAATCTGGGAGTGTAGAAGGTGTAATGTTCAAAGAGGGAAGAGAAGAAAATGAGAATGAATGAGGAACGTGAATACTTATGCCTGCGGAAGAAATAGAGCCTTGAAAGGAAACCCGTTTTGCATTATTATGCATGACATTCAAGAATTTCCAACACGGTAGAAGTAAGCCCTGACTTGATAAACGCAAATGCAGACTCGCCTTTATCAAGAACTAAATAAATAAGCGACACCTCCCCAAAAAAACAACAAAAATATCTCTCCAATTCAATTCTGCTTTTTTTATATATATTTTTGAAGACTATCTGCATATTTGTTTTTAAGACGCTTCAAATATCTCGTTATCTAACTTGGAAACGCGGATTCTGATGCAGGAGCATGCGGGTATTTATCAATAATTAAATAGAAAAAATAAAAAGATAAAAGTCCTTCCTTTTATTGATTCTACGAAACCAGCCATCTATTTTTGGTTGTGAAAACTGAAAAATCATTACCTATCTTATGAATGCTTATATCAGTAGAATAGTGATCAGTACTATCCTCAGGCTCGGCTATGTTTTCCTGTGGAATTCGATTAAATCTTTTTAAATATCTATACCGCACTGTTCAAAGAAGCAAAAATAATTAAATCATTTCTCTCTTCTCATCCAAATTTAACCAGCAATTCATGTATCCTGTCCCTTTAGGACGTGGACGATCAGGGATCTCTACACTTTTTTTTCCATCTGAAGTTCTGTACAGCATTTGTTTCTGTTCTTTTATCCATTCACAGAATCTAATCAAGTAGGTGACACGCTGTTATCGTTTGCTCCACCTTCATTAAATATGTCCAGTCAGTGGATTATTCAAACTCTTATGAGTCCGAAAAATACGAGATATTTCTTTCTGATTTTGAGTATATGTTTGGTTTGGTTTGTTTTACGGTATATCATCCTCAATGGGTCATTTATTGCCGACAACATTTTCATTGTTGGTAATATTTTTTTCCAAAAATCTATTTCTGACAATATTCCTTCCCTCAAAAAATCTATTTCTGGTAATATTTTTTTCTTCAAAAATCTATTTCTGGTAATATTTTCGTTCGCTCGTAATATTTGTTTTTTAAAAAAAAATGTATAGCTGGTAATATTTTTTTTTTTGCTTAAATGTATCGCTGGTAATATTTTTTTGTTTAAATGCATCGCTGGTAATATTTTTCTTCAAACATTTAATGCTGGTAATAAATTTTTGCAATTTCTGGTATTGATACCTATTTTTACACTTTCATGGTGTTTTGACCCCGGTTTGGGGGTTAACAATTTGCCCATAGCTAGAAACATAACAGGTGCTACCACCCTTGGGCAGGGTATACCTGGGAACACCAGCAATTAAGAGGTGGTTCAACGATCCTCAAAATCTCCTGATGAGAGGGCTTACTGTCGGATGCAGTTTATCGTCTTACTCAGGACGCTTGAGTATATCTTTTCTCTTTAAAACTTCCTCATTACTCACATGTTCAATCTATTGTTTTTTCGGCATCTTTCTGTAGAATAATATATATGATATAGCAGTTCAGAGCACTTTTAAACGTTTCTAACGAAATTTTCCTACCCCATAATACTTTGCATAAATTCTGCAAAGTACCTTTCACTATTCGCAACTTCCGATTTCTCTGACAGATTTTCAGTCGTCTGTTTCTACTCGGTTTAATTTCTATCAAATTCTCTTAGTGACTTTATTGCCTTGCATGCGGAGAAATGAAAAAAAATCCGTACTTGATTGATTCTAATGTCGCTAACTCTAAGGTTTTATTTTTAGGTGCCTACTTTGCTGGGCATCATATGTGTTATTACAATTGAGGCTTAGTCCTTTCTTCTCGCAATCCTTTGTTTAGGAGTCCTGCAAATATTCTCAAACAGACACCAACCCACACGCATGCACGATTTATTTAACGAAGCCGCTTAAGTAAATCAAGTTTAGGAGATATAACAATGATTTTCCATATACAAGTCCTACGATTTAATCCGTAAGTTAGGGGAATAGATGAATTCATGCCTTTTCCAAAGGTATTCGCCTGTAAGTGAATAAAGGAATGTTACTAACCCGGTTGAAAATAGAAAGCCTCAGCTGCTATCAATTACACCAACCGCACACCCACACTATCATGGAGAGGTTGTCATACAACTACTTCATTCTTTAGTACGTACGGAACGTTCATTTAACTTTAAAGAAGCGTTTTAAAGCTCCCGTCTCAAGTATCTTGCTATCATAAAGTTAAACCCCGATCAATGAAATCGCTGAATGCAACTCTATTCATAAAGATAATCCTATTTAACCTGAACAGTTCAGAAAATTTATTTATTTTGAAAAGATATTAGAATAACCAGAAGGATTTACTGCAAACAAATGACTTGAATACAGATAGAAAGTTAACAGAAAAGTACAAAAAATAGAAATAGGTGTAAAACGAAACCATACAGCGTGGCGACACTAAGAAAACTAGGTGTTCTATCAGGATTTATTATTACAAAGTAGAAAGAAAGAAAACAGCAGAATAAAGCAATAACTACCAACTGTAATAAGACTGAATACATGTTTGTTAGCCGAAGCTATTCGATACGAATCGGAGATGTTAGAATAGAGCAGCTGAATAAATTTAAATATCTGAGAAGTTTTGTATCACATAACAGAAAATTTGACACAGAAATCCAAAGGCTTATTGGAATAGCGAAAGATGATTTTGAAAAACTGTAGAAGTTTTTAAAGTAAACAAAAAATGTCTCTAGAAACAAAGAAAAGAATGATGAATTGTTAAATAATATCACATCTTTACAGTGAATGGTGGAAAATTTCCTCAGAGATGAAGAGCGTTCGTGATAAAACAGAGATATACAAGGTGTCCATAAGGTCCCTTTACAATTTAAAAAAAAATATGACAAAGGTAACTCGATGATCTTCAACGAATCATCGTTTTCTAGTAAGATGGTGCACCGCCATATTGGGGACAGCATGTTCGTTGGTTCCGAAATCAAATATTTCCAGTCCGGAGGATTGGAAGGGATGGCCCAGTTGTCTGGCCATATCGTTCGCCTGGACTTCTTTCTATGGGGTTATGTTAACGATATACAGGATATCACTGATCTAAAGCAAAAGATTACTGATGCCATTGCCACCATTGATGAGACTATGTTACAGCGATTATAGCAAGAAATCGAGTACCGTATTGGTATCCTTCGCGCAGCTAATGGTGTGCATACGGATTTGTATTAATTTAGTTAAAAAAAAGTTTCTATTATCTACTCTTTTATAACAATTCCCACATATTTGTCTGTTCATTTGTTTTTGTAATATTTTTTTTTAATTTTGAAGAGACTTTATTGACATCCTGTGTATCTCTGTTTCCCCATGAACTCCCTGCTCTTCATAAGCGAAGAAATTCCCCACCTCTCTCTATAGGTATTTCTCCAGAATTATGCTTTGAATACTATTGAGAGAACATGCGAGAAACGATCAAGTTTTAACGGCAATGGAGACTAGAAGGATAATTAAACTTAGAAATCAGAAAGAGACTGTTGAAATTTCTGGAACACATAATGAGAAAAGAGGGCTCGGAAAATTTAACACTAACAGGACAGATTAAAAGCAAGGAGGGCAGTGGGACATATCGAGTTAATTAACTAACGAACGTGAAAATAAATGCAGAAGAGAGCTGGTGTGATAGTAAAATGAGAAGCAGTCCTTGCTACAAAGAATAGGAAGTTGCGGGGAGTCGTGATCGCCAATCTCTTGGAAATTGTGGAGATAAAAAAAGGCCTACTACTGCAAATAATAACGTTCCTTCACGACGAATAAGCTGTACAGTGTTAAGGAATACAATATTATTTCGACTATCGTGTCCACAACGTTTCGTTTTAAGGCTAATAGAATATACTCAATAATGACACATTACGTTAATTCGATCAATAACTTTACAGCATTAAACGAAATGGAGGACATAATTGAATTTTCTTCTTTATTTAAATATTCTTTATCATGATTTTATTTCACATTTACGCCATTAAGAAATGAACGATGCGTGTAACACATTTAAATGTCCACAGAATTCGTTCGATTTGCCTTCTCTGCTAAATCGAACGCGTCAAAACGAGTTTTACGTTGTGTGCGTGCTGTGAGACTTATTCGATTTTGTGAGCACGTATTTGGAATTATGGGTACGAAAATACATGAAAGGTCACTAGTAAAACACACAGACACACACACACACACACATATATATATATATATATATATATATACAGATAGAGAGAGAGGGGGGAAATTTCTAGCAATAAGACTTAAAATACAATTTGGCTATAAAAACCTTTAGGGGTCTGAAATGTATTTATCCAATCATTAGTCTTTTGCGAAACGGAAATAAAATAGACCAAAAAAAAAAAAAAAAAAGAAAAATCTAGCAGAAATGTTAATAATAAAAATATCTGGCTGTCCGTTTCCGAGTATGTCCATAAGAAATGGATGCCTAAGTAATCCCTGATGCAGACGCCGGATCAGGCATATCTGTTTTCTTTCAACACTCACAGAGACAAACTGTAACTTATATTGCAACAACTGAACTGATTTTAGTAACACATACTGAAAGAAAGTAGTGTGATCAGTAGTTAAACTAGACAAGTATGCTTAAACCCTCGTTCACGATGACTTTCGACAACATGTCAGCGCTACGACCATCTACGATATTCAAATGGTATCGTTTACCTACTTTCACTCAAAATTCTTCGATCAATGGTACTTTTGTTTTGAGACACTTTTCAACTGTAAGGCTCATGAGAATTGTCTGTCGTAAATCAATATTATCAGGAAATTAGCTACTCAGCAGAACGTCCATGGTGAAATTCGAATTCGCATTTATTGTGAGAAAACTAAAGTTCGAACCACAGTCTCGCCCTCAGAAATATCAATACAGGTATACTATTTACATTGTTCGGACTTTCATAATATTTGTTGCCATATGTATCACAGTGTTTCGGCCGTTTTACGCTCCGGACTTCTTCAGGTGGGTGGAATGTTGAACTGATCCCTTTATATCGCTAGCTAGGGTAGAATGTTCTATTTCCACGTGACGTGTCTACATGCAAGGATACATGGCACAGTGGATAAAGGCCTTAGTTAGTCATAGAACAGTCTGCCCTACCGAGCGAAATAAAGGAGTCAGTTCAACCATCTGAAGAAGTCCGGAGCGTACAACGACCGAAACGTTGTGATAAATATGGCAACAAAGATGAGATTGATAGTCAGAACAGTGTAAATAGTGTACATAATACCTCATATAATACAGATATATGTACAAAATGTAATTGTATATTTCACAGGGATACAAAAATGTTTAGATTTTGCGAAATTATTTTTTCGACATAAATTAATGGCTTCATTATTCAATAAAATCTAATTATTCACCTGTTTTATCAAAAAATGTCATCTTTACATCAAATGGGCTTCTAGCTCAAGTATCCTTGGTAGCATATGAGGACACAGAAATATATTTGTCTGAATGTCATTATTTACACTCTTTATATTCGGACTATTGTCCTCATCTGAATATTGTCATCTTGTTATTGATGTCATAACGTTTCCGGTCTTCCTCAGGTCTATATCGATCTGTGTAAAATAATAGGAATTCTAAACTGAACCCTAAACTGATTTTGATTCACTGCCCATGTCTACGGATAACGTCTGGTTCTCATTTAATTTATTAATGTTCAGATATTGCTTGCCAGTATACACTCTCCAACCCAGAGTTTGAACTCACGACCAGTCTCACCAAATTCCAAAACCATAGCTTTTATTCACCGTCCTGACAATTTGACAATTTGATGTAGTAAACTTCGAGCCTTAAACTTAACCTGGCTGTTGATTATGTGGCAAATGGTGTCGCTGGTGGCTAGGATGCTTTTTCTGCAGCTGCCACGTTTTGGGTGCTGCTGCTGCTGTTGAATACTTGCTGTCATTTGTCTTTCTTTTATTATCATCGGCTTTGAGGAGCGTTGAATCACCGCTTAATTGCTGTTGCTCTCAGGTCAATCCTGACCAGGAGGGTAGCACTTAAAACGGTCGCAGTTGGTCAAATATTCAAACCCTCTTTTAAGAAAGAAAGAAAGAAAAGCACGTCCGACCTTCCAATTAGTAGCACTCACTACTAGATTGACCTGTGTGTATAAGAGTACCGTATTTCATATTGTACTTGTTGTGTACAATAAACCTTTCTTCTTGTATCCAACTGGTGTTACTTATTTATTCCCTTAGCATGGAATATAACAGTTCCGACGAGGATTGTCGGAACATAACATAAACACAATTCAGAAGAAATTAATTTTTAATATCTTCAAAAGAAAGAGTGATTAATTTTATTTCTAATTTAATGATTATTCGCATCATCATGAAAACTTTTAAAAATAATTTTAAATCTATTAAAAATGACGGCCCATATTTTTACGATTTTTTTATTCAAATTTGTCTAGATTCATGTTTCAGACATATCACGATATATTAAATAATATTTTTAAAAAATCGTTGGAAATGAAATAATGATTGCACCATGTTCACGTATCTAAGCTCTTGTACATCGTCGAGTTAAATGCAACTTTGTTTCCTGACAATTCGTTTAGCCATATCAGTTACTTTGCAGTGCTCTTTAAGTAACACCTGTCGCTTTTACGGGGTCACCTGACACTATTAATTGGGAGGAATTCTTGACCTAGCCTCTTAATAGAAATAGATGTATGTCTTTGTGTCTGAAAGCAACGCAAGCTCTTCCAGCAGGAGATAAAAGTCGGTTCTCAGATACCATTTTCTATTCTGCTAAATGGTATATACCTCTTAGATATTTTGCGATTTATCTTCGGATTTTATCTGGCGTCGCCCAGGCCAATCTCTATTCCTTTTTTCCACTAATGATTTTGGTAGTTATTTATCTCATATAAGATATTAAGATACAAGGTCTGACTAAAAACTATCGAGGCTGGTATTATAACAGGAAAACTACAACGCATATCGTTCCGGCATTCGATGTAGTCCCCTTCTGAAGTATCATATTTTATCTAACGCCATTTCTATTGATGGAAACTTGGAACTTCTTTTCTTTTTAGATAGCAAGCAGCTGCCTGGTTGCATTCTCTTGGATTTCCTCGGCGTTTTTAAATATTGTTAAGTGGAATTTGATTTTTGAAAAAGAAAATCTCGTAAGGGGCGAGATATTGGGAATATGGTGATTGCTGAGCCCGTGGAATATTTTCCTTGGGCTGAAACGTCTTCACAATCTATAGTCCCTAATGGAAAATCTGTTATTAGGTGAGGCGACCACACTCTGAAAGTTTTTCTTCCAAGCAATTCTAGTGATTTTCCAAGCGTAGCTTAGATATGGCACAAGGACGAAAGTGTGGGGCACCCAGTGAGGATCGAACTCACTTTTCGGTCGTAATTGTTCTAGCCAGACAAGCTTGCTAACCATTACACCACCTCGAGGTGCCACTTCCAAGCAATTCTATAAACATTGTGTGAATGCGCATCAAAGTTAAAGATCAATCTGTGCCAAGCGACTTCTCTCTGCATATTTTAGCACCGTTACGTTAGCAACATTTCCCATGTTTTTTTTGTTTTTATCAGACTTCGTATAGATTTTAATTTATAATCATTATCAAATTTTCGAAACGTGCTTTTAAAAATGTAAGCGTTGCTTATTTTCCTTTAATTATTGCTCCATTTCCATTGCTTCAATCGGTGACAGAAATTCTAAAGCGGTTACCACTGACAAAGCCAAACTGGCATTATTTGAACAACTACGTTATTTATTTTAAACTTCACTTAATACAAGAGGCGAAAAAAATGTGATATGAATTGGAAATAAGCTGATAAAAAAATGAGGAGTATAGGGATTTGAAGGGGAGGTGGTGATTGAGCCTTGCCTTGAAGTTTCCAAGACTGAAGTGATTAGCGAACCATCTGTGCAAGTGATTTTTTTTAGATTTTTAGGATTTAGCCCTTCTTGGGGAAAAAAGCTGAGTGTAACGCCTTACATATGGAACATGGTGCCAATAGGGATTATTCAAACCCTTGAAAGTAACATACCCTGTCTCAGTCGTAAGGCCTTGAATTAGTGGAACTCAAGAATTGAGCTTATGTGAACATTTGCCATGGAAATAAAAATAGAATAATCATAGTCATGTGATGATGAGTCTGTGAGAAAGAAACTGCAGAGAATTAAACATCATCATTTATCGTAATCGTAAAAAGAGGTGGTACTTTTCCGGACCATATAATTCAGTTTTGTTAAACGAATTCTAGACAACAAAATTTCTAGAGGATTGCCATTTTCAATTAGTATTTTCTACCACACCATATATTGAAACAAAAAATACTCTCTAGACAAAAGTTTTCTTTTAGCATAATCATCTTCATTGTTAATGTACATTATTCTATTGTAAGAATAAACCGTATAGAGGGGATATTATAGAATGGAAATTTCTGATCAAAATTTTCTTAATATCCTCATGTAAAGTTGCAGAGTGACAGAAAATATATTGTGGATATTAATATATATGAATGTCAAGGACATACATTTGAATTACTGTATGAATTGGCTTACGACCATATAACGTTGAGACACCGATTACCGTATGGTCACCTAAGTTAAGCAACATCGAACCTTGTCAGTAGCTAGAAGAGTAACCGCTTGGGAATACAAGGTGTTGTAAGACTAGGTGTGCGGTTGGTGCAGTGGATAATAACTCGTAATTGTTAATCGGAGGACCGAGTTCAAATTCCGGTTGGGTTCGTTATATTCACTTACTTTACCACTTCTCCTCCAGCTTCGTCTTTTATCACGAAGTCATTATTATCTCACCTAAAATTCTTACTGTCATAGTGAAACACACCTATTCTATTGTTAATAGACGCTCCCACCTATAGTAAGTAGGAGTAGTAGCAGTCGCTCAGGCGCAGTGAGTTAAGAGTCAGTCGATGCCGGACGACCGTTAGTCGGATACCAAACTCTCAGCGACCACCACTAGATTTCTCTGCGTCATTAACTATTATATCAAGTTCCTAACGTTTTGTACGTCGAACCTTTTTAGGACCAACTTAGTGAAAGACAAGCCTCCACTGTGAAACTACTCTACAACACTTGGCGACGACGATTCTAAACTCATACGGAGGAGTAAAAAAAAATTCGTTCGCCATATACAACAATTGGCGACGAACGTATTCGGATTCATACGGAGAAAGAAAAACTTTTTGTCCTCTACAACACTTACCATCTAAAAATATTTTCTGGTTCTAAAAAACTTGAAAAGCGTTGATAAACCGTAGAAAACGAATCACCCAACCAAGAATTAGATTATAAAACTATTAAACGGAAGTTGCTTAATATTTCAATGGCGAAACATCATCTGTATGACCTGTCCCATCAGAGCTACAGCTATCATGGCTCTACCTAACTGTCATATTCTTTGTAACTCTTTGTATTTTTTTTTTGTTGCTTTTTTACCATCTATACTAATCCCTGTTCTGCTATCAATAGCTTAATAGCTGTTTCACTACGTCTCCATTGTCTGGGATATTTCATAAGAGTGTCAAATTTTTCGACCGTCTTTCTTTTAGAAATTTCAACTTCTTTCAGATTCTAAATATAACGAAATTTTTGTTTCCATTATCCTTAAATCTTCCTCGTTCCTCACATTTACAGTCCATGTTCTTCTCACACTCCTTCTGAAGAAAAACATTTGTTGTTTTTATGTCCTTTTCTAAAAAATATCTGTGGGGAGATTGTCCATCACTCACTTCTATAGGAGGACTGGTATTACATAAAAATTATGAACTATTATCTTGGTTTCTAACGAAAATCTTCCTTTTTTTTTAATACTTTGCTTAACGTTTGGAAGACATCTCTCGCTATTCAAATACGCCTTCAGATTTCGGTCAGTGGAATATGCTGTTTCTATCTCCTGCATTTGATTTTTTTTGTACTTAACAAGTTCATTTTCAGAACTAATTGCTATTTTTTTAAATTTTTTTTATTTTATTATTATTATTATTATTAGTTATTATTCTTTAAAGTCTTTTAAGATTTAATCTTCTATATAATAATACTGCGTCGTTTACGCGATGACATCAACTCTGTCTGTCGTACATCCGCTCTGAAATTGAAATTCCTGACATTCATTGCAATCTCGATTTTGCCTTGGGGCTGCTTCTTGTGTTAACTTGGTAATTCTGTCGTCCGACGCCGGACACATATTTCTTATCTGCTTTTCTCAAAGCCATATCTCCTATATCGATTGTTACGTTTCTTTCTTTTTTTCCCTTTCCATGAGGATGATTAACATTATATATTCATTCAAGTTTGGGCATCACAGAAAGGAAAGAACGCAAAGAATATATACATAAAGTAAAAATATTATAAAAAAAAACAGTTCAGTTTTCTCAACTTTGAAAATGTTATGGCTGACAAATCAGTTGGGAATGTAAAGTGAGTTTTTTTTTAAAAATAGTTCAAGGGTTTTTACTTCATTGGATGCTAAAAAAAAATAACTGATAATTTCTGAGAATAATTGCTTTTTCCTCTATAAATACCTGAAAAATTTGCCAGTAAATTCATTCGGTAAACTAATACTAGAGTAATTTGAGCCCAAATAAAAGTAACACCAGCAATATTATGAGGTGTATGCAAACATTGTCTCCAGTACATTGTTAAATTAAAAAAAAAAGGGGCATTGTAATTTTCACTCGAATTATCGCTGAGCGTAGGGCAAGTTTCTATGAATTGCCTGAATTGTTTGTTTTGCTAAAAATTCTATGTCGCTCTTCTTTTTTTTAACTGAAAATGACAAAGACCTCTTCGGACGTAGAGTGAAGAGTAGTAACAAACAGGGTTGTTGGAGACGCAATCCCGATTAGTCTTTTCGTTGCCGAGCAGTAGAGAATGTTGTACGTGTTCATGGTATACAGTTGGAGGAAAATGAAAAGAATATAAAATAGCGGATTAACATGAAGTTTTCTTTGAATGTAAATAAAACTACATTATTTTATGATGAAAATAGGGCCAAGTCTATTTCTGTGGTTCAGGTGGTTCAAGGAAGAACGAGATGATGCCATTGCTACAAGAAATCTGTAGCCGAAAATGTGGACAGAATGCAAAATTTGCTACTCACATGCCGAAAATTAAGTGCGTCAATGATCAAAGGGAAAACTGAATATGAATTAGAGACAATATGGTAAATTCTAGCAAAGCTTTTGAGAATGAGAAAATCATTGATTAGCCGTAACAATAGTTCCACATTTCTTCAGGTCTATGGAATAATGCAGATCTGTTTCACCAGGTCATTACGTGGAAAAAAGGTGTCATTGTATTTAGTAGAAAGCAAACGATTCACGTCAGCTGATAAAATCCGATGTATCGGGTAAGTGTTTCAATCATTTTACAACCAATTCTTAGCATAAAGGCAAGACTGTAAATCAGCGTGTATATTTTGAAATGTTGAAAGAATTACGAGAATCATTTGGGAGGAAAAGATCCAAACTCTGGAAACAGAAATGGATTCTTCATCGCCAGAAAGTTTCTCCGCATGATACCTTGAGAGTTTGCGAGTTCCTGGTTAGGAAATCAATTACAAAATTGAAATATCCAACCTACTGTTAATTTCCCGTGATTTGAGGCTGATTTGGAAATGAGCTGAAAAAATAACGACTTTGCTGTCCTCCTTGATATCCAGCAACATGCTTTTACATTACTGAATGATATTCCCGAAAATGATTTTCAAGAATTTTTCCAGTAAAATTACCATCATCTCATGAAGTGCACAGCTAAACAGGACATGTAATCTAAAGGTGACATAAGTTAATAGTAAACAAACATTCCTTTCTTAGGGCTATTTCGAGAAGTAAATTCACACAAATTGTACTAAGCTTTGTGAGAGGAAAATAGTCTTATGCCAAAGATCCATGATGGGGGAGTTTTGTATTGAACATTCAGCGGTTTGAAATACCTAACAAGTCAGATAGAGAGATATGATATATATATATATATATATATATATATATATATATATATATATATATATATATATATATATAGTTACAGTTAAATTTCAGATCAATTCTGTGGACAAGACAAATTGCTATCAAATGACAATGGAAAATATCTTATATTTTGCCGACATGTTTCGTCTTCCGATATTTTCCCAAAAAATAAATAAATAAAAATCAAAAATCAAAAAATCTCTTAGTATAAAGGAAATTTACATTAACTAGAAAAATGGTTATATAGAAGCGTCTATCTTTTTTTAATTTCGATTTTTTAATTTAACTATAACAACAGACATTTCGATTTCATTTTTGCCTTGAAAAAGTCGGAAGGCGAAACGAAAGATTTTTTTTTTACAATTGTCATTTTATATATATATATATATATATATATATATATATATATATATATATATATATATATATATATATATATATATAAAATTCCATATAAACATATGTCCAAAGACTATCATTGTACAAATATTCAAAATGTCCTCCGCTTGTTTCTACCCACGCATGCACCCGTCGGATGAATGACTGGGGGAGCGTTTCAAATACTCCTTCACAGTGTTAAATGGTTTTGCAGGCCCCCATACCACGTTGCTGCATATACCATTTGTTTTAGAAATCTAAAGGAATGTGCAGGCTATGAAACCGGTCCTCCATTATATATCCATCTTTCATGGTAGATTTCAGTTTGTCCATCGCGTACAATGTGATTAAATGTACTGGAACCCCATTATACATAAAACATATGCGTCTTCGTGTTAGCAAGGTTGCATCCTCTAGCAGATCTGGAAGTGTGTTCGAAATAAAGTATTTGCAAGCAGCTCCTGTAAGACGTCCTGAAAGAACATATGGACCTACCTCCAACTCCAGCCCACAGAATCGTAAACACATGCTGGTTTCTAGTCTATGTTTTACAATGAAGATTACGAACTACTCATAAATTTTGGTTGTGTAAGTTTGTTATTGTTTTTTCCAAATGTTGCCTCATCCTTAAACAAGAATGAAGAGACAATGAAAGCATAGGCAGTCTGTGCAATAAACCACCGCTAAAAGTTCCCCCGTGATGAGTAATAAAAAAGCGAAAGACCCTGAACACATTGCAAATGAAACGGATACAGATGTTGATCTTCAAGTACCCTCCATGCGGTACTATGAAACATACGACATGCTAGGGCCACTTGACATATGATGATACCTGGATCGTCTCCGACAGCCAGTAGAATATGTTCTTCATAGTCAGGCGATAAAAAGCAGTAATATTTGGGGGAGGGGGGACTCGGCTGCCCTAGTCTAGCAATACAATCTGATACATCCGAGCAGCCTGGTGTTCATTACAATGCTCGTGGCCGCATGTAAAAATCGTATCTGTCTGCTCGAGATCTGAATATCCTGGCATTGTTAAACGCAACACTTCTAAGCTGATTCACTTGTTTATATGGAATTCTGACCTTGTTTTGGTGTGATAAAGCCGCTCTGAAAGTTTGTAAAAGTATTGTATTTTGATATATCCTGTCTCTCTCTCTCTGCATATATATATATATATATGTGTGTGTATGTATGTGTGTGTGTGTGTGTGTGTGTGTGTGTGTGTGTGTGTGTGTGTGTGTGTGTGTGTGTGATGTGAAATATGATCAAACATCTAAGCAAGAGATTTTATTCAAACACCTTCATTTCCAGACAAGAGCTTTTAGACACGCATCTCACTGCTGCTACACAAACACACACACACACACACAAAAGTTACAAACACCCATATATATATATATATATATATATATATATATATATATATATATATATATATATATATATATATATATAGAATTTGGGCGTAAATATATACACACATAGAGACAGTCAAAATCAGGACAAAGATGTGTGACAGCCTCAAGTACAATTCATAAGGCAAACCATCCGGACCGGGTGACTTGCCTCTGCCGACCTTCTTCAATGCCGCGTAGACTTCACCCTCCATGATCACCCCCTCGCAGCTAGCCGCTTCAGTCGGCAAAAACCGAGGAAAGTCAGCCAAATAGCTGCGAAACTCCTCGCGGAGACCAGGCTCCATGGTAAACCGGCTCTCGAAATACCGCCGAAACGCCTGGCACATGTCGTCAGTGGCCCGAAGAGTATGCCCCCCCCCGAAAGTAAATCTTCTCTCTCTCTCTCTCTATATATATATATATATATATATATATTATCATTATTATTATTTACAAGAGATCTCTTTGACTGAAATACCAAAGGCTGCTTAAATAAATGGTCATAATTTAAATATTAATGGGCATTTTATCTATCAGAGAACGTCTGAAATGTCTATGGATCTTCCAAATATCAAAGAGATGGACTTTTTGTTTCCTTGCCTCGGAGAGGCAAACTAGTAGATCGTTCCACCGCAGATTGACCTATAACCGAATCGTCTAAACGTAAACAATTTAGCAGATTGAACAATTCAGTCTCAATTCTGTTAAAGACCAAAGTGATATATTCAGTTCCTTCAATATCTAAAACGAACGAAATAAATAAAGTACAAGCATCAAAGAAGAACAGATACGAAAAAAACGCTGTAAAAGCTGAGTTGGCAAGAAACAGAAAAATCATTTTTACATGAAATACACAGAAAATACTCGTGTACAATTCGATCCTCGCCAAAAGGAAGATTTTTTCCTCTATATGACAATGCAAGAAATCTCACAGCAAGAATAATACGAAAAAATTAGAACTCGTTTGGTTTGTTTTACCCAAACCGCCATATTCACTTGACCTTGCATTAACACATTACTACTTTTTACAATCTCTGCAATGCGATTTGATAAGGGAGAACATTTTCACAGTATTTTATTTAAGAAGTATCGAGGAACTGTCCGAGAATTGGCAATTAGCCATTGCAAATAATGATGACTATATAATTGAATAAAATGGAATTTTTATTCATTTTTTAAAGAATGAAGTTGATAAATAAAAGCGAAATTACTGTTGGCAAGTTTTCATCTCATGCAAAACAAAATTAAAACCATTTAACTTTATTATTATTAACTGCGCGATAATTCCATTCCCTTATTATTATTAGATATTGCTGGATGATATACAGGTATAAATAATCATTAAAAAAGTTGTATCATTTAGAATTTACTTCGCTTTTAACATAAACTGCTTGTAGCAAAATTACGTTTAAAAGGAACATGTATATAATTTGTTTAACTATTTCAATAATTAAAATATTCCTTTCATCACAGTTTTCTCTTTAGGATATGGTAATACAAATAAAAGGATAAATTATTTTTAATCTAGAATTGTACAAAAATAATTGTTTAAAAATAAAAACTATAGGTATGTCAACATATAAAACTAGAGTTTTTTTTTCCTTTTTAGTATTACCTGATATATACATGTTGAAGGCTTACGGCCATATCACGTGAAAACATCGGTTCCCGTACGATCACCAAAGTTAAGTAATGCCGCTCCTCAAAGCCTCTTGATCAGAGTCCTTGCTGTTGGACGTAGTTCATCGTCTTATTCAGGACGCGGATGTAGTTTACCGTCATACCCAGGACGCGGATGTAGTTTACCGTCATACCCAGAAAGCAGGTGTAGTTTATCGTCATACCCAGAAAGCGGATGTAGTTTATCGTCATACCCAGGACGTGGATGTAGTTTATCGTCTTATTCAGGACGCGGATGTAGTTTACCGTCATACCCAGGACGCGGATGTAGTTTATCGTCTTACTTGGGACGCGGATGTAGTTTATCGTCTTACTTAGGACGCGGATGTAGTTTATCATCATACCCAGGAAGCGTATGTAGTCTATCGTCATACCCAGGACGCGGATGTAGTTTATCGTCATACCCAGGACGCGGATGTAGTTTATCATCATACCCAGGACGTGGATGTAGTTTATCGTCATACCCAGGACGCGGATGTATTTTATCGTCATAAACAGGAGGTGGGCACTGTTGGGGCGTTCTTAATCATATCATGTGTCGAAATCAAGCTCAGTATCATTTTAAGTAGACAAAACATTTTGGAAGTCGTCTTCATCTTCCAATCGCCGTAACTTAGCTCCCCTGGGCCTTTTCTATAAATACTTTCATGGTAATTGTTCTGATGAACTTTCCTCTATGGTATTCATTCAGGTTTCATTTTTAAATATCGTTGTTCTTATTCCTATCCACAGAAAAAAAAATTACATATTGGAACTAGTTATGACTTCATAGAGATGCTGATGTATTATGATGGCTTTAGTAAGACTGGTAAGTAAAAATGTGTTATTTTGGAGTAAGGAATACTGTGGTATGTTTCTTTCAGTAATTGTGGCTAGTTATGTTTAAGATAAGACAGATTGAAGGCCAGCCTTCTCTATCCCACCTTTTGGCCTTGTGCTACAGTTTTGTATTTGTTAAAAAAATATTACTTTCCTGTATGGTACCTAGACTTTATGAATTTAAGCGCAGTACTAGATTGGCGGAAAAGTCTCATTATTTTACAGTTGAAATGGTTACATGTAATCATACGGACTATGATTCTTCTACCACCCTTCTCGTTTCTTGCTTCTTGCTTCCCAATCAATATTGTTGTTCAAAATTTTAAATGCCATGTCAATCATTATGTTCTGTCTTCTTAATCTCTGTTATTTTTTGTTTTGTTATCTCACTTTATAGTGTTTTTTCTAATATTCCCAGACATACCCCTTGCAGCTTAGAGTCTTTATTGACTTGTTTGGGGTGAAATGATTAAAAAAGAAAATTTCATGTGATATTCATAGCTAAATGTAGGAAGGACCTCCGAAGTACACGCTAGCACCTAGATCCCCACGTCAATTTACATCGTACCGATGATAGTGTATTAACATTGGCAAAATGTGCGACGTAGCGATTTAGGTGACCCTGTGGTATACATAACGCGATAGGTTGATTTGGATAATATATATATATATATATATATATATATATATATATATATATATATATATAAGGCAGGATGTGTATGTGTGTGTAACGAATGCACGGCCGCAATTTTCGACAGATTTGCACCAAAATTTACATGCACATGCTGCAAGTTAGCGGGAAGGCCAAGACCGACTTTGCATTTCCCAACTCCCATCGATAGTGGGAATAATCGATTTTTTCAAACTTCTACAGCAGTTTTCATGCAGTTTGCGGTCATTTTGTACTGGCCAGAGTGAGAGCCAAGAGCGGGCTGCCACGAATAAGCAGGAAGAATCTATTGGCCAGCGTGAGAGCCAACTGCTGACTGACAAAAATGTTAACTAGCATGCTAGCATGCAAAAAAATCGATAGCTGCATTCCGCAGAACTGTGTTGGGTGTGAAAAAGTATTTGTTGTTAACATTCTTTTTACATTCGGTTTTTCCATTTACGAGTCCTTTTTTAAAGCTGATCGTTTTGTGTTCATTTTGTTTAGTTCTTTTTTCGTAACAGATTTAATGTTTAGTATAGAGCAGTGTGAGATAGGCAAGAAGTAAGGCATCTAGCAACATCAGCACGGCAAAGGGCACTCCTTTAAAGGCAAGGAAGGGCAAACATATTTTAAGTCAAGTGATAGCGATTGCTGTATGAGTCGTACAGTTTTTGAATCAAGCACGGGCAACGCCGGGCCATGTTGCTAGTATATATATATATATATATATATATATATATATATATATATATATATATATATATATATATATGCAAAATTGGACATAATTCTCCCACAAATTATGCGGTATATATATATATATATATATATATATATATATATATATATATATATATATATATATACTTTGCATTGTTGTCTTTATTCCTGTTTTGCGTAGATTATTGTTTTTTATGCAGCATGTAACAACAAAATACTTTATTAATGAGAAAATTTAACTCAGACTGATTGCATGAGACCGGCGCAGTTTCTTCTGCCCACCCGTGTGCTAACATGAATTCCTATGGCTTGGAACATACCAGATTGAGCGCTCAGCCCAGGTACTAGAACTAAGCTCTACTCAGCATAGGTGCAATATAAAGCACAGACACAGTTTTTTTGAATGTTAAATAAACACAGATGTGACTGAGCAGGAGCCTGCAACAGGGTTTATCAATTCACACATGAAGACTAACATACTCAAAAGCGAGCAGGCAGCTATTATAATGTACCATTTATTTCTGTGGGAAATGCGACAGTTACAATCTAGACAATAATATTTTACCATTGTGTCAGCACCAGTGTATTTTCGATGCGATCATCATTTTTTAGTATCTCAGATGGTAATGGCTGCATAGAATGGGTCATACCGATCGCGGTGGCCACTGATGAGAACTATTACCCACTGCCTAACTGTGCTCAAAAACAGTGTTTGCTTCCCTAAAAGTTCAGAAATCGATGTATGTTAACGCTGAATTTGTTAACACATGAAGCGTTTCAGTTGACACACTGCATTGTACGGAGTTACATTCAGACACCATTTTTTTTTGTTAGGAACTGTCTTGTCATTTGATTGATTGCAATCCTAATAATCCATGTAAAAAGAACAATTAAATTCTTACAACGATCTGATAATCACGTCACTTTTTCATAAACCTAGAACACTAACCATATAGTACCCAGCGCAAATTTTCCTATTTTTAATTACAATTTTCAGTACGTGATTTTCTTACCTAAATAATATTTTTTCAGTTCCTATTAATGTTAACTCAAAGTACAAAGATTGAAGTACCTGCTTGTAAAATATTTCAAAGAAAGATTTATATTTAATTTTTTTTTTTTTTTTGATATTTTCAAAATCGTTTATGATATACCCATTGTTAATAGTGGTGTAACTTTAATTGATGGTTAGTGTTCTAGGGTTATGCTAAATTATGACATGTCAAATATTTGATATCTAATAACCAAGACAGATGTAAAAAGAGATAAGTATTATTAGATATACACGATCGCCATACAACACACATTATAAAAAAAATCACAATATACTTAAGGTTATCACTATACAAGAAAAAGAAACCGCAGGATAAGACATTTTTAATGTTCATATAATTTCATATAATATTTAAGATATGTATTAAATATTCAATATATATATAATATAAGTATATACTCGTTTACGGTGTTGTTAAATTCTGTGAAATCATTCTACACATGTCATCGTTTATAGGATATTCTGGTATCTAAATTTCAAATGAAACGTTCCAAAATGCCATGATACAGCTGACAATTTTTTTGTCTACGACACTCTTCCTCATAATGATCCAAGCGATTGTATTTGAAGAAAAATTAAATTTTGAAAAGTTTACCTATAATTTTGAACCAAATTTTCATAACTTATTCGAAAATTGGAAAGATAAAAAGATAAATCTTTTCGGTTGAATTTAATACACTTTTTAAAAAATTATATACACATATATTTATTATTACTACGAACGTTATTTTGTGTGAGTACAAGTTTTTTGTTGTTATTACTGATTTTTTATTTTATTAAGAAGTGAAATTAATATAAACTAGCCTAAATTGAGAAGTCGTAATAAAAAAAATAAAAGCAAAAACAAAAAGCATCCCCTTTTATCTTTGGATAATCAATTCCAAAGCCTCCCTATATCGGTTCTGCCACGGATTCAAAACGAAAATCTGCTGTTAGAATTGCCTATCTGCTAGCTTCAAACAGTGAAACAGATTAAACAGTAAGTCTTTGATTTGAGAAGTGATAAAGCGGAGAAAATGGTTCGATTCCTGTCGAAGGCACAATTTTTCCTTAGTAGAACTTCTCTATTTAATCCGGTTATTATTTACACTATTCGGACTAATGTCCTCATCTTTGTTGCCATATTTATTACAACGTTTCGGCCATTGTACGCTCCGGCCTTCTTCAGGTGGTTGGAATGTCACACAGAACCCTTTATTTCGCTCACTGGAGTAGATTGTTCAAGTTCCACGTGCCATGTTAGTTATCAGTTATTTCCTGTTAATTCCCCTCTCCAAGTTCTCCACTGTCTTAACCGGGTATTGAACTCACACTCTTTGGGCCCTGTCACTGGATCTAGTCAACGCCTTTAACCACTGTGCCATGTGTTCTTGAGGACATCTGTGTACGAATTTCTTATAGTGTACATAATACCTCATCTGAGAAATATAGATAGATACGGGTTATTACTAATTTCGTTCATTAGGAAAAAAGGAAAATAATAACAAAAATGTATATTGATGTATATTATTGAATTAAAATTAATATTTAGTGGATACACGTCTTTGAATTGATTTATCTCTTTTTTTTTTAATCGTGTAAATGTACGTCTACTGGCTTGTGCACGTGAGAGTGTTTATAAAGATGTATCCACCTCAGGGTTTGAAGCTTAGAACGTTTAAACCCGGCTTGCTTCTAGGCTGCTCAACCACGAAAGATCTTCACAATAAATTAGATTTCATTTACGCTATTTATGAAATGTACATCTCTTGTTCTGATCCCTCGAAGACCATATCTACGAATTTTTAGTTTTTTATCTAATACGTAAACAAAGTAATTTCTATGATAGATTTAATTTCATATTAATTTAAAAATTAGATTTAATGGCTACACATATTCATGTAGACATCAGTGTTTTTTTTTTAATTACTTACTTAATGTTGAGGAAATACTTACATTGCAGATTCGGAAAAATGACATTTAAAGTCGGTTCGGTTCTGATGAAGCCGAAATGGCGAAAATCAGGAAAAACTGTATCGAACGTTCTTAGACTATTCCTGAGACATTTGAGCTGACTCCTTCGTCTTGTATTTCATTCCAGCGCATATTGACAAAAAGCTTGGAAATGAAACATACGTACGCAGAATTCATCAATTGTTTGCACAGATTGAGTGAACAATAAATCATTTAACTCTTCCCCGAATTGTCTAAAGAATTTCGAAATAGTCTACAGTTTCGTTCCAATGTTGTGACAGGTAATATGTCTTTGTGTCAGGATTAAGAGGCCAGAAATAACCAAACATAAAGCCAATGGAAACTGCCAAATCTATCAAGACCCAAGGAAGTACGACAAGTCCGATCCAGGGTCATGACTATTGATTACCTTCTAGGATATGAATGATATACACATGGATTTTGTTCGGGATGGACAAGCATTAATTTTCGCGTGCTGATTGCGTGAGGGGGTGCAGGGGAAAAGCGTTAGGATTATGACTGTAGGCTGTATGGATTTTTGGTTCCATAGTATGAAACATATATTTGAAAGGGGAATGTACATCGACTATATGAAGAAAACAACAACAACAAAAAAAAAACAGAAGAAACCACAGACAAAATCCACACAAAAGGCACAGAAAATGCCTTTAGTTGACAAAAAAAAAACGGTAAAGAGTTCATAGATTCCAGATTATAATACATTGAAGTAGATTAATAACCTAACTTAAATACATTGCAACTTCATTAATTTTATAATTTTAGTTACTTTGGCTAGTATCTGTGAGATACATACATACATACATACACACACACACATACATATATATATATATATATATATATATATATATATATATATAATAATGACGTAATGATGTCGTTTTTTTTGATGTTAAAAATACGTCCAAAACGACATTATTATGTCATTATTTTTGTCCAAAAAATATATATATATATATATATATATATATATATATATATATATATATATATATATATATATATATATATTGGTTGGAATGATCTGAGTTTGTGACTCTGGGTTTCACGCTTTAGTGATCGTCAGACAAACTCTCATCTACGGACATCGGATATAACAGACAAAATCTGCAAGCAAATTTTTAAAAAATCTGCAGGAAAAACTTCCAAATTGTCATCCATGTATTTCAAATTTTGCAGGCTTAGCAGCACGAGTCGTATTAGTTCTTCAAATAACCGCTTGGCGGCGGTGGCAGCCCTTTTCATTTGTAAACAAAGACGGGTATACAGTACATAAAGTTTGATACAATATCGCGTGCGTGAGAAAGTAGCTGTGAGAGATCAATCCTTTTTGCTATTTTCATTAATATATCTATATTAAGTATATATTTATTTATGCCATATATACATGTTTATAGTATTTACATTATGATCATAACTACTGGTAGTTACTATAGTGGTTTTATAACTCAAAAATAATCCCTTCCCATCTACAGACCACCCATCCCCCTCTTAGTCCGTTGACGAGAGGTTTGTCTGTATATTAATTTGAAAGCCTATTATACACGCACACACATACACAAGTGAGCGCACACACATGTACGCGCACACACACACACACACACATAAATAAATAGCGACCTCCTAGAAGTTTGAATTTTAAGTTCAGAGGCAAATTCATATATTAATCTGTGAATTTTGTTCTCAGATGATAGCTTAATCTTCAATGGGGCTGCGGAAGAAGGTGAGGCGGAAGAGGACAGCAGGTGAGGCGGATGAGTATAATTGATGAGGCGAAAGAGGATAGCAGGTGAGGCGGAAGAGGATAGCAGGTGAGTCGGATGAGGATAGTCGATGAGGCGAAAGAGGATATCAGGTGAGGCGGAAGAGGATAGCAGGTGAGGCGGAAGAGGATAGCAGGTGAGGCGGATGAGGATAGTCGATGAGGCGAAAGAGGTTAGCAGGTGAGGCGGAAGAGGATAGCAGGTGAGGCGGAAGATGATAGCAGGTTAGCCGTAATGTTTCAAAGACAATAAAAGATTTAGAAGCAGTTTCAAAAAGTCATATGCGAAAGATAAGTATGATTTCAAAATTTAAATTATTATTATCGATTACTTCTAATTGCATATATGAATCCTTATACATCATTATCGACTCATTTTGATATTTTTTCTTTATATCATGTGTTAAGAATTCAGTAACTACGCTCCGCAAATTGGAGCAGAGTGTTATTAATAATAATGTTCTAACTTCGAACCTTTAAAGCCATGTTTGTTTTTTTATTTTTAAACGTACTTTTCTCAAATAAAATTTGGTGATGTGCGAGCAAATTTTACTTCGAGAATACGGGCCAGAGGAAAAAAGATTGGGAACGACTGGCATAAGGAATGAAACTACCATTCATCTCTCTATCGATATATATATATATATATATATATATATATATATATATATATATATATATATTAAAAGCACTAATATTCCATGGTCATAATTTATTCCATTGGAATCGTAAATACGATCTAATTCATCAGACCTACAAATTCAATATACATAAATACAAACACACACACACACACACATATATATATATATATATATATAGATATATAGATATATATATATATATATATATAGAGAGAGAGAGAGCAATGTAATTTTAGACTTTAGTTTTGTAGGTATGAAATATAAAAATGACAGATACTGGTAAGCAATTCTATGAAGCAGATAAATTCAAAGTCCATTCAAATCATTTTTGTCATATATGCAGGAAATCGTTCAGATGCAAAACGGAACCTTGTAACGTAAATTTTGCTATAATCTCTAAAGAAAAAAACGATTTATTTTATCTGAAGTCCGTTCAAATGAATACAAAATCAGTCAAAATTCATGTTTAAATTCATTCTTTTATTGGATTACGAATAGTTATGTTACTTGTAAAGGGGTAAATCTTTTTCTCACTACTATGGCTACCAGCAAAACAAGTATTACTTTCATCATCGCTTTTGTGGATATCTCTTTAACAAGGATCTTTTTGCAGTTAATACAATCATGTTACCGTTTTGATCTCCGCTATATCTGCTTTGATCTTGTTCATCTTTTATTCCGCTTATCGGCCAAAGGAAGGCAGGGTCAATTGTGTTCCCTACCAACTGAATCCTGCCTGGATTCCCAAGTAGATCTGATAATGCTATCTTATATTGCAGTCAATTTTAGATCATGTTAACATTGTTTTGTTTTTTTGTTGTTTTTTCTTGAGATTCTATTAGCGTGAGCGAACAACTTTTATCCATTTATTCTTCTTGAGTGATATAGATGTTTAATATTAAATTTTCTTTTGTTTTTCATATATATTGTTGGCATGGCGTTCCACAGGGCGTTCCACAGGGCGTTTTGCAAACGATGTTCTTCATTGGAATAATTGTATCATCAGTCATTGAATATATTTGAAAACGGGCTTCTAAAATCTTGTATTTTTTAAATGGTTCTTGTCATATAATATACGTATTCTATACGTGTATTTGCTTTGTGCTTGAGGCGATATTTATGACAAGTGATCCATTCATATATATATATATATATATATATATATATATATATATATATATATATAATAAAATATAAATGTTAAATTCTAAATCTCTGATTTCAATACGAATACAATCCATCCACCAGAGATGAATAAGACTGACGTACTTAGCATTGACGGAAATAGATCTATATCGAAATGAAGTAATTTTGATTTGTTTTTTTTTTTGCTGTGTAATTTACACGCTCTGTTATCATAAAACGAAACCCTAAAAAACTGAGCTCTCTTTGAGGATCAGTTTGAATATTTTATATTATTAGCATCCACCTAGATTATATAACAACGGATCTATTACCTGTACTACACACACACACACACACATATATATATATATATATATATATATATATATATATATATATATATATATATATACAGTTCAATTTTTTATTACATGAATCATTCATACAAAAAGTAAATTAGTAAAGTTAATGATATAAATGGTGAAAAACATCTTCGCAAACAATTTTTAAGTTGCATTAACCTCCGTATCACTAGATGAATGTTATGATCCTTGTTTTTAATAACTTCAAGTCGTATAAGGTCTTTTTATATCTGCTAGTACTTTCGGCTGTACATTCAGCCATCCTCAGGCATGGAAATTATTTTGTTTTTAATAGATCCAGGTAATAGCGGACACGAAAAATTAAATGCGAATCAAAATGTTTTTTTTTTTTAGAAATGTTTTATTGTTAACAGAGAAGAACTTATCGAGCCTGCAGTCACAACGCTAAGGTTGATTTTTTTCTGAAAAAGTAAGAATGCGTTTTTTACTAATATGGTAATTTCAGAATGTTTTTTTGTTGTAGGAGGTTTTCGGTCAATGTGGCATGAACTAAATTGTTCAATAAATAGAGTAATGTCACACCACATATTTGATTTAAAAAGAACTGATCCGACGTGCAATTTTTCGGTCATAACAGCTGCGACAATAATCTATTTATTGAACAATTACATGAATATGAGTAAGTGTGTGTGTGTGTGTGTGTGTGTGTGTGTGTGTGTGTGTGTGTGTGTGTGTGTTGTGTTAGGTGGCACGGTGGAGTAATGGATACCCTTGTCACATGCATTACATTCACTTACGTGCTAATAACCTTGAGAATGGTATGAATCTTCCTCTTCTCGTTATGGGTAAAATAGAAGGGCAGATTGTGTTCTATAGCTTTGGATGGCAACTAGTCTAGGAGAAGGATAAATCTGAATTCAAAACTTGCGGATGGTTGTTTGGAACCTTGTGGCACGTAGTGCACAAGGTCTCTGTATTCGCCACCTCAAAATGTGTGGTTGATTCTGCACAAAAAAAAAACCCCAAAAAAACCGTCACCACTATAATCAAATCATATATGCCGGTGTCTGGCTGTCGGTTCCTATGAACTGAGTTGCTTGACCCTCATACGTCGATAAATGCCGGAACATTTCAGCATTAATATATTAATAATTTCACTCCGAGAAAAGCAATAAAGTAACCCAGAGACAAGATGTTTCTGAGTGTAAAAGACTAAGAAAAAGAAAAACATTATTAAGCAGCCAGAAGCATAAAAGAAGAGAAATCATGAAGACATTAGATAATGATTTACGTTTCATTTATATTTTTAAAGCTCACTGTTGCCTTTAAAGCAAGAAGCTTGAAGTGAATTATACAGGCGAGAAGTACAGAAATTACACATGGTACAGTGGATAAAAGCGTTAGTTAGATCCAGTGACAGGACTCAAAGAGTGTGAGTTCAATACCCGGTTAAGGCAATCGAGAACTTTCAGAGGGAAATTAATAGGCATTTACTGATAACTGACAGCCATTAAAAACATGGCACGTGGAACTAGAACAGTCTACCCCAGTGAGCGAAATAAAGGGTTCCGTTCGACATTCCAACCACCTGAGGAAGCCCGGAGCGTACAACATCCGGAACGTTGTAATAAATATGTACATAATACCTCATCTCAGAAATATAGACAGATGTAGAAAATAAAATGTAACAATAACACTTTTATCAAACAAATAAATATTTAACCGGTTAATCCACCGTTAATCCGATATTAAGGATAAAAATAGAAATAAAAATTAGGTATTAATTACAGCTTCCTAAAAAATGTCCGATATAAATTATAGGATTATAAAAATTTGGTATTAATTAAGGGTTTATAAAGAAACTCGGTATTATTATTATTTATACTGTTTATATTAGCATTATTTTTTCATATTTGTTGTTATCACAATCTTTCTGCTGTTTTGTACCCCTCAGCCGTATATCGATCTGGCTAACTCTTTATTTAATCTCTGGGATTAAATCTGTTCTTTTTCCATTGCTCATATTCAGAGATATTTCTAGTTTAGTTCTTATTTCTATTTAGCGCTGATCAGTTATTGCTCGTCCGTTTCCAGTGAGTGCAAGTACACACTGGCCGACCCCGAGATTGAACCCGCAACCACTATGAGACAATTCGCAAACCAACCCACTTTTATCTACTATGCCATTGTCTCAAGACATGAGCAATGGATCGAGAACATCCTACTCCTGTAGATTAAACAAAGGGTTCAGTTCTGAATTCCTTGTTCTTTACCAAGATCGATATAAACGTAAAGAAGTCTGGAGAACACGGTGGCCGAAACGTGATAACAACAACAAAGATAAGGATAATATAAATAGTGTTAAAAATCTGATAACACCTCATACCCAAAATTCAGAAATCACCCAGTATTAATTATAGGTTTATACTAATCCATTATTAATTATAGGTTTACACTAATCCATTATTGATTATAGGTTTTTACTAATCCAGTATTAATTATAGCTTTCTGAATGAAGTAACCAAAATTAGTTAAAGGTTTATAAAAAATCTGGTATTACTTACAGATAACTTCCTAAAACACATTAACGTCGCATTTTGCAGATACTGGATATTAATGGATTTAAATCTATAGTTTTTTGGTTTTATTTCTAACTGGGGGATTTTATATTTGCGTACCACGAAGGACATATCTGCAAAGGCAATGGTATTTGTAGATGATCAAAACGCATAACGTCAATTATTTACATTATTTGTACTATTGTTCTCATCATATTTATCACAACGTTTCGGCCGTTGTACGATCCGGCCTTCTTCAGGTGGTTGGAATGTCGAACTGAAGGACACATGGCACAGTGAATAAAGGCGTTGGTTAGATCCAGTGACAACACCCAAAGAGCCAATACCCGGTTAAGGCAACTTTCAGGGGGAAATTAACAGGAGATAACTGATAACTGACATCCGTCAAACATGGCACGTGGAACAAGAACAGTCTACCCCAGTGAGAAAAATAAAGGGTTCAGTTCGACTTTCCAACTACCAGACGAAGGCCGGAGCGTACAAAAGCCGAAACGTTGTGATAAATATGGCGTCAAATATGAGGAGAATAGTCCGAATAATGTAAATAATGTATATAATACCTCATCTCAGAAATATAGACAGGTTAACGCCAAGTTTAAATGTATTTGAATATCTGTCTATATCTCTGAGACGAGGTATTGCGATTACTTGCATTATTTACATTATTCCTGACTGTTAACCACTGCCATATTCGCAACGTTCCGGCCTCCTTCAGATGATTGAACCGAATTCTTTATTTCGTCCACCGGGTCGGGGTGCGTGAGTGCAATATTTTATTTATGAATATTTGCTTAAATACTTATATATATATATATATATATATATATATATATATATATATATATATATATATATATATATATATATGGTCTCATCAAAAGTATCGACATTCTTGATATGCCAACGGAGCTAAAGTAGACACAGTGAAGGCGCTTGGTACATATTTACCCTTATCTCTGTCGCGTGTACACACAATTACCTTCAGTCACCATGATTTCTGCAGCAGTTTTTGACGAAGAAAAAACATTGTCCAAGATCGACAACCACCACATTCCAATGATCTCGCTCCTTGCCCATTTTTCCTTTTCAAGATTCAAATCTCACATCAGTACATTACTTTTTCGAGTAGTTACACGTCTACTAATTATTCACTCAGTTGCGTCTCTGTCGTTCGGCAGAGTGCGCCCAGGGGCTTCTCTGTCAAAGGACAGAGGAACAACTGATGAAAAAAATATTGAATATGTGCCTAGCCCTGGGGAACATTGCACCAGAGCGAGGAATCGGTGCTCGCACCGTGGCCAGCGCAACCGACGGTTTCGGGGACTGAGGGAAATTTTTGTTTTCCCGTTCCGGGCGTACGCGCTCGGGTCCCCACCTAAAAATAGACCTTGTGTCACATCTCATCCTAGTGGAGGGACAGAATCAATGATTACACGTTTACTTATCATCACTCAGTTGTGTCTCTGTCTTTGGGCAAAGTGCGCTCAGGGGCTTCTCTGTCAAAGGACAGAGGGGCAACTGAGGAAAGTAATACTGAAGAGGTGCCCAGCCCTTGGGAACAACTGCCCGAGGCCGCGCCCTTCCATTGCACCAGGATTACGGATCAGTGCTCGCACCGAGGCCAGCGCAACCGGTGGCTTCGTGGGCTGGGGGGAATTTTTGTTCCTGTTCCGGGCGTACGCGTTCGGGTCCGCACCTAAAAAATAGACCTTGTGTCACATCTCGTCCTAGTGGGGGGGACAGAGTAAATACTGTGTTTCCATCAATCGAAACGACGTTAGATAAAGTGTGTGTCTTCAGAAGCTGACTACTACGAATGCCGAATTGATGTGTGTCGTACTTCTTTTGTTATTGCCAGACCTCGTATCTTATAATCTTATATGAAATAAACGAATATCAAAAACATTAGCGGAGCAAAGGAATGTACATTGGCCTGGGCAACCCCAGAAAAAAACCGTAAGATAAATCTAGAAAGAGGACTACGTCAGAAGGGGGTTACTTCGAAAGATAATCTCCTTCGAAGTAGTCCCCTGCTGAATGTGTTGTAGTTTTCTTTTTATAACACTAGTCCAGATACTTTTTGATGAAACCGCGTACGTATGCCAAAAAAGGAATCGAAATAAAAGTTTGTTTTTTTTTTATAAAAGAAAAAAGCGATTAAATCTAATTTTACATTATTATTTTTATTTTTTAATATAATATTAATTTTTAATTATTTCTGGCCTCTACTATGTCCCGGGCAGGGGTGGGCAAACTCCGGCTGATGGTTTTATGCGGTACACAAACGCACAACAAACTTTATTTCTCAAATTAAGAGACGATTTCTTAATTAAGACGAAGATTTGGGTATTTTTCATTAACAGGTTTTATAACATCGTAATCTATTCAAAACAGACATAAAATCAACAAAAATATAAACCATATATATATTTAATAGCCAAGGCACCTTTACGTGGTGTAATGGTTAGAAACCTTGTTTTTCTAGATCTCTTACGACTGAGTAGTGCGTTCGATCATCACAGGGTGTCCCGGACCTTTGTCTTTGTGCCACATGTAAGCCACGCTTAGAGAATCACTATATATTTACTAGCGACCCCACCTTCTCGAGGAACACATTTTCTACAAAGTAAGCGTGTTTCGTTTTTTTTTTTATAGCGAAGGTGAAGTAGTAAGAACAGAAAAATCTAGTAAATATTTTGAGAATTTTTTCATCAGATTAAAGAAAAGATAACCGAAACGAAGATTACCCATAAGCCTCATAACAGATGTGAATCCTGAGTCTGTCACTAGAAATATCAATCCCAGGTTTTCATCTCATTTAAGTAGATTAAATAATTATGACAATACTAAATATATTGCCAGTATGAGGTATGGAGTTAGACTTTGACCCATAGCAGCCATAGACCAGACAAACTTTTTAGATGCAAGAGGTATAAGAAAAAATAATTTTAATAATTACTTAAAACAAAGGACAGGAAAATTAATGAAAGTGTTATGATGTTGATTTGGGGTTAGTAGAGACAAACGCCAAATAACACGTAACAATAAAAAGGGTTTTAATAGGTTGGTAAAAAGGTACAGAAATCGCCTGATTAGTCAATAACTAGCTCAGCTAAGAACTTCTCGGTCTATCTGTCTTAGTATTTATCGATCCACCCACGAGGATTGAATATGGCACAAGGCCGGATTAATGTGGGTATCTCCGAGCCCGTAAGATCGGCCAAAAATATAGCCTTTGAACCCGCCTAGACGAGTTCAGGCCCTGTCTACCTCCCCGGACCAAACCTTGCCCTTCGGCAAAGCTTCGTCCGGGTTCCTCTCTGCTAACGCAGAGTTCAACAGACGTCGCTTTCAGTCAAAGACTGTATCACGACTCAGATAGACTCGAAGGTCTATCTGTCTTCCGTCATTGTCACAGACAAGTTCATCTTCAAGAGGGGTGGTAGGTTTCCGACACAACAGAAAGAAAACTGATTTTCCCGAATACTTTTTTCTGGGCGTATTGATATAACAGATGAAATATTTGGAGTAGAGGTTAGGGGTTAAGTTCAAATAAGAGAATCTCAGTTTCGGGGTTGAAACTGATAGTGAATATCTGTTTCACTTTACACAAGGAAAGGCAATGAAAGAGGCCAACGATGCAAAGCAGAGAGTAAAGACTATTTCTAAATTGCTGAAGGAAATATCATTTCACAAGTCTTTCTTCGTTGTGAGATGAAAACTGACGTTGAAACAGGAGCGATGAGAAAATTCGAATCCTATTTGTAAAGATACTCGATTTAACTGCCACAAAGACATATTCCTACTCTACATGGTACGTCCTGGGTATGACGGTAAACTGCATCCGCGTCCTGGGTAAGACGATAAACTACGTCCAACAGCAAGGCCTCTGATCAGGATGTTATGAGGAACGTGAAACCACCTCTTAATTGCTGGTGTTCCCAGGTTCACCCTGACCCCGGGTGGTAGCACCTGTTAGAATCCCAGCTGTGGACAAATAGTTAACCCCGAAACTGAGGTAAAAAGCATTATAAAAGTGTAAAAAAAAAGTTTTAATACCAGAAATATATGTAGAAAATTATTGCCAGAAATAAATTTTGAAAAAACAAAAAACATTACCAGCAATATATTTTTGAAAAAATATTACCAGCAATACATGTTTTAGAATATTACCAGCTATACATTTTTGAGGAAAAAATATTACCAGAAATAGATTTTTGACAAAACAAAATATTACCAGAAAAAAAGTAGTCTGCCATTGAGGTTGATATGCCATAAAACACAGCAAACGAAACTAAACCACTCTACATGGTCCTACCATTTCAAATAATACATACCTTGTCAATGTCGTGCTTTCAGTGACGGACTTGGAGATCAACAAAACCTTTGACCTCATTTGTACTTGTTCCTCCATAGACTGCATTATCAGCAGTGGCCAAAGACTTATTTTCATATCATTATTATTGGGTATAAGATTGTAATTGGTATTCATATAGAAATCTTGCTGACGAATTTAGGTTTACGTGAAATAAGTCCAGTTCAAAAAAACAGATGGATTACAAAAGTCAACAAATTTCTTAGATTATACAATTTAAAACTGGTTTACAAGGAAGAGACATTGAAATTTTTATAACAGTTTGTAAGTTTATCATAGGAGTTTACTAACAATACAGGTTTATGATCAAATTTAACCACTCATGAAATTGATTTATTCTTTTAGATTTTTAAAATTTCAGTGGAAAGAAGTTGTTAAAATTGTCATGCCAACTGGCAAAACGAATGTATGTTATGCCCAGCGTGTCAATATAATTCAAACCCTATCGTCTTCAGAGAGTAAACTAAATTTGGTTCAAGGATTAGACGAAATTATGGGGAAGAGAGGCGCAGAGAATCATTATGGAAATGTTTCTCTTAGGCACGCGAATGCCCCCCTCCCTTGCAATTAAACGTAACGCATCAACAACGATAGAATTGATAGATTTGGAGGAAAAGTACGAAACTCCAATTACATTCCATCTGAGAACTTTTGAAATTAAGAAATTTGTACAATTCTCATTGAAAGTACAAAAGTAACCCTGCCATGAACAAAACACAGAAAGTGTTGTAAAAATGGTGTTCCAGTTTTCAAAAAATACATCTCCAATGAGAAAAAGAATTGAGCTGAAGACTATGGAAAAATGATTCTAAGAAGGACCACCTGAATGAACTGAGATATTCAATTTTTACAGAATATCTTGAAGGTTTATAAAAAAAAATCTTTATTATTTCCGTTGATGAATTTGATAAGTTTATGAGAGGTTTGATTTTTTTTAATGTTTAAATAATCTATTTTATAATTTGTAAAATCAAGAATATGTATAATTATTTGTTTACAGTGTAAATATAAATGAAAATAAGCAACACATTTGTTAATTGATCTTTTAAGACAAGTTTGCCACGTTATATATAAAATACATTATTTTACATAAATTGTTTAAATGCAAACAACAAATTCAGACATAATTTAACTTATCTAGGAATAGACGTATTTCTTTTTCTCTCTCATAAAAACGGAGCATGTATATTCAAAAATTGGCAAACTTGGTCCTCTGTACCCATGTTTACTGTTTTAAAAAACGATTATTAGAATTGTAAAAAAAAAACTAAACTTATGAAAGTCAATATATACATTTGATTTGTTCTTGAGAATTGACAACAAAAATATTAATCGCTATTAATTTTGTTTCTGTTTTCTATGCATATTTAGTTATTAAGCATCCGTGTACACTTTATTATATGAAAATTACGTTTATTCATTAGTTGAAAATAATAAATTATATATATATATATATATATATATATATATATATATAAGTAAGAACTTGGTAATCCGTATGAGTAATCCCAAGGAGGATGAAATCCCGAGAGCTCAATGAAAATCCAGAGCTAATATTTAAAAGAAAAACAGACCACTTTATTGTACCATTATAATAATTTATTTCACCAGAGTCCTTTTAAAGGACGCCGGGTCATCAGATAGTACTTAGTGGCATGGGCATCTCGACGTGGTGTAATGGTTAGAAAGCGTGTCTTGCTAGATCAATTACGACTGTGTAGTGAGTTCAATCCTCACTGGGTGCTTCAAACTTTCGGCCTTCTGCCACATCTAAGCCGGGCTTAGATCATTATATATTGTGACATTGATTAAGTCCGACAATTGTTTAATATATTTTCTGTTTATATGTTATTTTTATAGATATAATTTATTTAAGTAAGGCTCTGTGAGAGCGCCTATTCTCTACGAAATTTCTCGGGATCTCACGGCGGTAAATGTAATTAATACTGTTTAATTAAAAAACAGGCAACTCACTTAAATAAATCTATCTATAAAAATAAAATAAACAGTATATATATATATATATATATATATATATATATATATATATATATATATATATATATATATATATATATATATTCGTATGTATATATCTATATAATGTCGGGCATAAAAGTAGACTTCCATCTCATTGAATCTTAAACCATGTCGAGATTGGTCCTTATTTGAATGGGGAACTGCTTGGGAGAAAGCGGGTTTTTAACCGATTTCTTACAATCAGAAATGTGCTCGTCTTTAAATAGCCCACAACGGGTTGGTAAGCCTTAAAAATAAATAAATAAACAGGCAAATTAATGACATTATTGCATATCGACTTTCAGTGGTCTTTACTTGCTTTTATTAGAACCGCCTGCATAGGTACAGCAAAGAAGCTGTTTTTTTCATTGCGGTTGAGTTCGAACCTCACAGAATCCACTATCATTGTAGCCTCATATCAAACTAAACGTAGCTTCATAAATATCTGTAGCACCCAGGGCCAATCTGAAAACCCATGAAATGATTTCTTTATCTTTCCAACAATCACAGCATTGTACGCCCTGCAGCGGAAAGTCTCTTGAGATTCTTGCCGGAAATCGATAGCGTTTTCTTCGCTACCCGAACAGAGTCAGGCGTTGATTATTCTTTGCTATTCGTCTTTTGTTTCTAAAAGATGTATCCGAAGACGCTAGATTATCCATTTCTTTCGTTGCTTCTTTTTCCTGCCTTTATCTCTTCTTTCTACAGTCATTTTTCATTATGTTTGTTCAAAAATTTCAGTGAATAGCAATTACGTTTATTTGGATTGCAAAACAGACTTGACTATTTCTCTTTTCCTATGTTTACTGCGTCTTTTAATATATACACTGGCGTGCGAACTTTTAGGGTCAACTACATAAAATGATAATAATTCTTTATTTTGTTCAAGAAATTTTGTTTAGCATAATGCTTTTATCAGTCGTGTCTGGGGACCTTACAGATTGGAGAAAATGTTGTTGCTTTTTCCCCAAGTACCTTAAAACAATGTACACTTATGTTTTAACTTAAGTGTGTGTAATTTGGTAGCACGCAAAGACCTATTTGAACTGCCATGGAACCTTTATCTATTTGGGAAGGATATCAGAATAATGCAAAACTTATACCAGGAACAATCCGGCTCCATATGGATACAAAATGAATTGAGAGTTAACCCCAAAACAGAAAGGAGTGCAATACAAGGATGTGTCTTCTCACCAGATCTGTTCATCCCCCTCAGCGTTGGTATCCTAAGGGATCTAGAGATCTTATCAGGATTTATTATCAGTTGGCGCCTTCTTAACAAGATCTGAATAAGGTACGTAGATGTGTTTACGGCAGATAAAGAAAAATGCAGGACTTTTTAGGTAATGTAGTAAAAGTCATCCGGAATAAATGACAACATTAATTTTAAGAAGACAAAAATAAAAAGAGAAAACTCCCAAGATGTTAACTACTAACTGGAAATAAGTACAGAAATGCTTACACACACACATTCGAATTCAAGCGCCCTACGAGGCTAGCATTCCGCTCCCACCCTTTCACTGTCGAAACTATTAAATGTAGCCGTCTCTTCTACTCCAATAGCTTCATATCTCGCACCTCTAGCCTGTGGAACTCTCTTCCCTATTCCTGTTTCCCTTAGAGCTATAATCTCCAACTATTCAAATGCAATGTCAATCGACATCTCCAGTTGCCTTGATCTATCCACTATCCTTCTCCTCATCCTTACCTCTATCACTCCTATCTGATCTTGCTCCAAATCATCTGTAACCCCTTGCATCCTAGTGGCTTCCCGCCTTGCTTGGGGCGCTTCCCGCTTAAAAAAAATTACAAATATTATGTCTTCTTATTTTCAACATAATCCTTTCATATTCACGAATATTTTTCCGCATATTACAATTAAATAAAAAAACTTAACCGTAGTACCTTGTCAGTTGTTTTTAATGAAACGTGTATAAAAGAATGATTGGTACCAAAACATACAGTGTTATATATATATATATATATATATATATATATTTAAATATAACAGACAACGAATGTTTATTATGTTTGATCACTGCTACTAGGAAGTTGGGGTGCATAGAAGGCCTTAAAAAGAATGAGTAGACTTTACTGAGGAGAAGTGATGAAAGGACAATAAACCAATAGGGTTCAAGATGGCTATTGATGTTGCCTTTAAATTTTTGAAGATTGTAGTTAGCAGGGAAACAAGAGATCGGAAGGAGATTCTACAGGTGAGAAGTGCGAGAAAAGAAACTATTTGAATAGAAATTGCGTTTGCATCAAGTTAGTACAAAACTAAAACAATGGGACCTAACTGACAATCTAGTAGCATGCTTAAATTCATGTAGTCGAAGCACGAGGAAAATTGCTCATCAGAAATGCTGCTATGGAAATATTTGTACAAAATACAGCGGAAGCCACGTCACGTCGGTGGGAAAGTGAATGAAATCAAGATGCCCGAACAGGATTGAACAAATTAAGAGACGTCTTTGAATTTTATCAAGAATCTTGAGATATACAAGAACAGCACCAGATCATATATGCCAATAATATTCAAGTCACGGAGGAAAGTAAGTGCTTTTTCTTTCTTTTTTTAAATTTTTTTTATTAATACATTTTTTATTTATTCTCACATTAAATATTCTTTAATTAAAATGACAAATGAATGAATCTTATAGGTTTTTAAAAAGGCTGTCCTTCATCAGACAATATAAACTGGCGCTACAAAATCACAAAGGCCTTTATCAAATAACAATGCAACACCACTGCAAGATTTTCAACAGCAGCAACAAATGAAATGAATATTACATGTAACTCGAAGAGATAATCATGATACCATCAAGATTATAAACTTTCCACATAACTTTAATCAAGAGGTTAAGAATGAATTCCCCATGCATGCTCGTAGGGGTGATAACACCTTATTTGAGAAATCTGTTTTCCAGGACAACAAAAAAAAACAAACTATTTTATAACTTTCAACCAACAGTTCGGTCAATGTATGTCGACCATTTCTTCATAATAAAATGGTTGAGTTCACTATAACGATTCAATCACCTTTACTCCTTAACTTTCGTCTTCCTAGGTGCAGAAACTTTGTTTCTTTCAGTAAGTCTTTCTGTTTTATTTATTAATGTCTTTAGTTTGTTTGCCTTGCTTTTCTTTATGTTAATTTGTATTACTCCGCCACCCACTGTTTTATTCAGCCTTTAAAATAATTTCATTTTTTTCATTGTTTTTTTTCTCCTTCTTTTCATTTTCATTATTTTATTCTTTCTTTGGGTTAATCCAAACGAGAATAATGGCAAAGAATAAGTTGGTTGAATTTTCTAAATGGTCAATCATAAACTCGGCCTTGAAAAGCAACATAAGAAATTCTGACATTTTATACTGGAGCATTTTCCACCGGCGCCGGGGTGACATACGCAGCCACTTTATGGATGGAAGAGTTCTTTTAATTCTCGCCCTTTCTTTCTTTCTTTCTTTCTTTCTTTCTTTCTTTCTAGCATTTAATTTTTATTTTACTTTTCTTTATTCTTTGCATTTACTTTCATATTCGTACTTTTTCTTTCATCTTTTTTTATTTATTTCATTATAGTTTCTTTTATTTCTTTCAATTTATTCACTTGTTTATTTATTTATTTTCGTGTAGCTTCTTCCTTATATTTGTATTTCTTCCTCTGTCTTTATTTCTTATTTCCTTGTTTTTTTGTGTGTTTATTTCCTTACTTTCTCTTTCTTTGAATTTCTTTCTTTATCACTTCCTTTACTTTCTTTCATTATTTCTATTTTACTTTATTTTTTATTTATATCTCTCTTTCTCCCCATTCTATTCTTTTTCTTTCTCGTTCATTCATTTGTTTTCTTTCTTTCGTTATTTATTTGTTTCATTCATTCATTCTTTCTTACTTTCTTTATTTCTTTCTAATATCGCAATTAAAATGCAGTTATTCTACCAGACTACTTTGCATCATTTTTTATGAAAATTATCGGTTTTATTTCCAGTAAAATTAAAACTCTTCGCAACATTTGTTATTGGTAATAAAATGTTGACTCCCTCTGCACTTTCAATTTCCATATATTTTATAGAAATATTGAAATTTATATAACATAAAAAAAATTATTATCGAGGTACAGATTTGTTGGTAAAAAAAATCTGAGATATTTTGGATTTTACAAGAAGTTAAATGTTAGGGAATTTTTCTAATTTTTCTTTGTAATGCAGTCTGATCTACTGATTCTACTATAGAAAGCACCTGATCTGATGAATTCAATTTCATTTCAGTGAATAAAAAAATCAAAATAGGCAAATTGTAAGCTACAATCAAAATATTCAAATTTTAAGCTATCCATCCAACATCAAAAGAAAGGCGTGTGGAAATCTCTCCCGCCTTTCAAAAATGCTCGGTTTGCTTTGAAAATCAGCATTCAAAGACTTGGATCGTAACTAGTTCTCCTGGGAAATAGGTATGCAGTAATTTTAAATGAGCCGTGTAGATATCTAACTGGAAATTTTAGAAGTTAAAAAAATGGGAGATTGCTGATTTTAACTCGGTTGCATAGCAAACCAGTAGACATAATTCTTTCTATTGTTACATAAAGTGATTCATAACAACAACAGAAAATGATATAATAATGGAGTTTATTTGTTTGTTTTATTTTTTTTAAATACTCGGTTTATCGGTTTCCAGATAAATTTAGATTTTAGTAAAAATACTGAAGCGAAGAAATTTACATACACTTTCTTTTAAAACACATATTTATATATTATCTCATGTCTTTGACGTTATAGAGTAAAGTACTTGTGACGACTTTTTTTTATTTCTTGACCTTAAGCATAGATATAGAATAACAACGTCCTGTAAGGCGGTATTTCCTGTTACTGGTCAGTCGTAAGCATTTGTGTGACGTCACACCGGGGTCGCTGCACTAATCGTGACGTTTGCCTGGCCGCGGCCGTGTGCTGTCCTGGTCGCGGCGCCAATTGTGACGTCACCCCGTCTGTCTCCGCGCCGTCGCCGTCATATCCTGTTCTGTGACGACCAATGTGACTTGGTATTGGTCGCGGCACCAAATGTGACGTTCTAACCTTTTGCTGATTCGGATGGAAATCTGGTTAGATTCGGTATCAGCCTTGTCGTTCCCAGCTCGCCTCCAACGTCTGGTTACCGAAGTAACTGCTTTGATTTCTAGTCTAACCTACCCACGTTGTGATTTGATCTTAGGTAGACGAAATCAATCAGTCACCGGGCCGTAATGCAAGTAGAGTCCGAACAAGGGTAATACTGCACAAGTATATGTAAAAGAAAATAAAGTAATAACTCGAAAAGTTCAAATGTGTTAAAAAGGAATAACAATATTTATATCTGGATTCTGAATACAGGACTGCGTCTTCCTCCCAACCCGATTATATGGATTTGTGACACTTTGTGTTTGTTAAGCGAGTCTTAACATCTTAAATTGTTCTTTTAAGAAACTGGTTTTGGTGTATCTTCAGGCGATATTCGTAAAACATGTTTTGGTGTGTGAGTCTAAGTCGTTCTTCAAAAATAAATTGTTCTTGGTTAGAAGTTGAGGTCGAGAACGCGTTGATCTCAGTCAGCTTTCTGCGAGGCAGGTCACACTCTGCAACTCCAACTCAACTGAAAACTCAACTGCAAGTCAACTTCAACTGCCGTCCACTCGCTGCGACCCTACTTATATGGACGCCGGTCAAAACCGGGTGGGCCTCTCGGGGTTTGAGGATCCTTGATAATTCTAAATCCGCATTAAGAATTTTCTTTGTTTAAGGGAATCGTCCTCCCAAATTCTTCCTTTCTCATATGGGTATCTCACCCAATTCTTTCAGATGCGTCAGCAGGTTTCCCCTCTCTCTCACAGTGGCATATCACACCGATCCCTTCAGGGGGCGTCAACAGACCTCCCCTCCTTCCTCACATGATTACCTTCGCCTACCGCTCACGCTACCATTCAGCCAATGGACGCCCAGCAGCGTGGGTGTAGCTAGACTGGCCTCGGTTAAAAAAAAATTTCGCTCAAAGAAAAAAAAATTATCTTCTTTTTTTTTCTTTCTTTTCTTTTCTTTCTTTTCCTCCCGACAACAAATCCTTACGACACTTATCTTAACCGAACACCGTCTGGAGTTCGTCAACGAGATTTTCGCCAGCATCAAGTGGGTGGTCATCTGGCGACTTTGTACCCTGGTGCCAATTATCCGTTCCGATAAAATAATTTAGCTATCATGGCCAGCTCCGACACAGAACAGGTGCTCTTCTCAAAAACAAATGATATCTGCTTGGGGGTGGTCCAACGGACATTTTTCGCGGTCAGAGCACGACCCAATTAATTTTTTATCTCTTAGCATTCTGCCTTGTAGGCCACCTGACCGATTTGAAATTTTCATTATAGTGGTAGGCGACTTTCTTTTATTCGGTGCGTCGTAATAAATTAAATCCGGTATCTTACTTTCTTCGCTAATGAAAATAAAATCTTTACCACTTTTCTTTGTTAGAAAAAATAACATCGCTCAGTGTCTTTTCGTGATAGCTTCTTATCACCTAATTTAATTCTCGCCTCTTTTTTTTCCACGCAACCCTAAATAGTGTCACATTTGCATATGTCGGAATTAGTGACGTCTGTATGCCTATTCAGCCATAAACCTGGAAACAGAAAGACACCTATCTCCAATATGATACACAGAAAGATTATTCGTTTCCTACAACAAACGATACGTACTCTGTCCCATCTCATTTGATATATATATATATATATATATATATATATATATATATATATATATATACACCTTCTTCTTCCTTGAGGAACATACGGCTGCAAAATTTCGTTGCGGTTTCTATAACAAGCCATTTTTATTAAGTGAGTAGGTTGTTAGCCTACTGCACAACTGCCAAACAAAATTAAGAGTTGACCTTCTAGACCAGTTGCCTTGCCGCCCAGGGCTATAAAACCCGGTATTTCCTGCTATTTACCCATAGCTGGTGGGGAAGAAGAGAATTCGCACTTGTCGCCAGGGTATTAGCACATAATGAATTCGATTGGAATTCGAACTCGGCTCTCCTATTACTATGTCCGAGCCGCTATCTCGTATTACACCGTGCCCCCTCCTCTAATAAGAAAAAGGTACACTTGTTATTTTGCCATCAAAGTAGGATATAATCACATAAATAGAATCTTCCGCTACGCATCCACTAGAAACCGCCTTCCAAGTTCCGAATCCACTGAATGCATAGATCAAAGCTACTGTACCACGCCTGACATGTATCGTTTTTAGAATCGATAGATTCTCAAAATCATACATGTCAGGCGTGGGCCCTAAAATGGGAACATTATGAATCTCATCAAGCGTACAAGGAAGGAATGATAGTCTCATTATATAATTTTATTTTCCTAGCCTATACCCTGCGCATTTATAAGCACAGATGTGTGGAGATACTTACTGAAAATTTAAGTATGCTATAGCTCATCCCTAACGAATTTACTAATAGAAAATAACGATCCAACTCTCCTTTACGAGGTTTATTTTCTAATAATGAGGCGATGGGTTGTTCTGCCGATGACATCGGTATTCATGATTGGGATAAAATGATCATGAAAACCATCATCATCTACCAATTGCCCCAAGAAATGAGACTTAAGATAAACCTTTTCAAAACAGAAACTATGATCTGGAATTGGAATGTAAGCAGTGATGTCACTTATCCTGAATCCATTAAGAAAATTCAGTATGTGGAATTAGTAAAGACTAAACAATTCAAATGCCTCGATGTATGGATCGGTTACAACAAATTTAGTATATAAGAGAAATACATTGAACATAGAGTAGGTTGGGCTAGGTTTAGTTTCGCCCAATACTGCAAGTTGCTACAAAACTAAATCATTAACCTGAAAACCTGAGCGATATACATGGTTTGATGGGTAAATTATCGTCTAAATTACACAAAAATGAAAATAACACTGAAATCTCATTTTAACAGATATATTTACCAAAATTACACTATAATATCTTGAAATACTAAAGAGTAAATGTATTCAATAAATTCGCCATTGGCTTCAACCACAGCGTCGAGACAACTTCAGAATCTTCTGCATCACTTCTAGAGTGTTTTCTTGTTTAAGTTGATGAATACTGCTTGACTACAATTCATCTTTGGTGCTACAAGGAGTTTTTTTGGTCACTCGCTCAACTGTCCACGGACAATAATCGTGTCTGTTGCAGTCTGGAGAGTTAGGTGTTCCGATATAAGATATGATGTGATCGCTCAAATTTTCTGACAGCCATGACGGTATTATCCTGTTTGTGTGGCATGTTGCAGAGTCCTGTTGCCAAACATAAGGTTTTCCAACAGCCACCCTCTGGACCCAGGGTAGCACTATCTCCTCAAGGCTCTTGATGTAGGCCTCCGAGTTGCGCCTGAGGTCATCACCAACAAATTCGGGAGTTTCTTTCATATCATAACGATCTTTTCCCAGCTACTGTACCTTCGTAATCACAATTAGACTCATCCGACTCTTTCCTAATCCTCTGCACTGTCCTCAGTACATTATGCCGTTTCCAAATTTCTGGCGGAATGAATTGCGTCGATGTGCTCTTTTCTGTAGAGACGGTGCCCAACAGACCCTACAATATTGTGCAGTCGACAAAATCAAAAAACAACAATAGGCATGCAGGAAATTAAAAATATAAAATGACGGTAGATTAACTATCATATATAAATAACCTCGTCAGATCAAGACATTTATATGGATGTTCTGCACGGGACCAAACCCGTCCAGAAATACTTAAAATGTTTGCTGTATCTAAACGCAGTGTTATATCAATGGGTAAATGGCTTTGAGCAAGTGTGCTCTGTGGGTCCTTGCAAATACCGCTCTTCTTTGAATATGGGGATTGGCGCGAGAGAATCACGAACAAAAATTCTACCAGATAACTGAAACCACATCAATTGAGGACTAGAAGCTTCAAATAAAATAAACACCACATGTAATTCGATGAGAAAATATTGGAATAATCCAGATGTCTACGACAAATAAGATCTTAGGAATTAAACACTCATTAATAATGGAAAGAGCGAGAACAACTACTGGGTTTAAGAAACTAATTTTTCTGAAAAATTGTTTTAAGAAAAAAATGTTACAAATTAAAACCGACATTACTACTAACAGCTCAGTCAATGAATATTTCCGTATGAAGAAACGGGTAATGTTAACTTTAGCATACCCTATGCCATTTCGTTTATTTTAAAATCTAAATTGATTTTAATATTCACCCATTGCCTGGGTTTGAACACCAGTAACAAATTGAATTTACATTCTACTAAACTTTATTTAGAATGATGTCTGCCATTTAACTTTTGGCGTATGTCTAGGGGAAATACTTTTTTTCTGTTTTTATCATGATTTGAATTAATATACAAGTTGCTAGTCATAATATAGACAGGTATCAATAGTTTTACTTGCTGCTTTAAATCAATATCTAAAAGTGTCGGCTGCATGACAGGAAATGAATATATATTGCTGAATTTACCAATGCATAGACGTTATCGTTAATAAGTGTCGCCCTGTGTACAGTTATGTTGTGCTAATACAAGAAATAAGTTACAAATAATTGGAGCATATTTTCAGGCTGTTTAACGTGTAATATTTATACCGTCATCTATATTCTCCGTCACTGCGTACGTGTGCATGCATTCAGTCTGTTTATCTAAATACGTGATGCGCATGCGTGTTAGATACAAAAGGGCAAGACCATCGCTAATACCTACAGTTGTATATAGACTTTATTAGATTCTTAATCGCAATGAGATGTCAGTATAACATATAAAAAGAGAAAATTTCAGTTTACCAAAATGAGGAAAAACATCTCCAGCCATGTATGTACGAGGGCGTGATGAAATATTCTTAGCAAAACCACCTCCCTCAATGTTGGACACGTTACTAAACATCTGATGGAAAGGATTCTTAGTCGATCTCTATATAAGAAAAACATATTTCGGAAGGGGTGAGAAAAGATTACAAATAATTATATCAACCTACTCCATAAAAGTTGTTTTTTTTTTCTAATCAGTCTGTTTGAAAATGTTTTCCGTTTGAAAATCCACGACATCAGTAACTACGCCATTTCAACGAACTTTTCTAGTTATATGAAAGAATAAAGTTGTTGTTGTAGATAATACTGAAGCAGTTACGAAAGACCAAACGCCCAGGAAAACTGCTGAAAGGCACACAAGTCTTTGTGTCATCCTACATCTTCTTCTGATTATGAATATCATCTCTTGTCCAACATCAATAAAAACTTGGCTTCTATCTCAGTGATAATAACATCAGATCTGCTGTTGATTCTTTTTGACCAATAGGATGAAAAATTCTTCCCCAGTGGGATCTAAGAGCTGCAACACAGATGAAAGACGTATGTGTACTCCAAGGAGGACGATGTTGATAAATAAACCTTATTTGGTCACATTCCATGCGAGTACATTGGTCAGCCTATGAACTTTTCAATTGACACTTTTGTATCTCGTGGTGATCAAAAATAATTTTCTGTTATACGGGTTTTATTCGATTTTGCCAACAACTGGGTATTTTTAATTAATTGCTTCCTTAAATACTTTAAAATATATTTTTTTAAATCAACCAAATTACGAAATGATGAAGGCTATATTTTACTACATCATTTTAATCATTGTTACAACATTTTCTTCACATTTTCTGTGAAGAAAATTGCTATTGATAGTTACAATTGAATGCCAGTCTTGACACTGTCTTGGTCAAAATATTTTCAAATACATGGGAAACTATCGATTTCACAAAAGGTTTGTATCTAGTACTTGCGCTATAAGACACTGATAGATACAATGAAATATATTTATGTTTGCATGAAGGATTATTATTATTATTAATAATAATAATAATAATAATAATAATAATAACAACAGATACAGAAACAATGACAAGATATACCGCTTCATGGCCAACACTCTGCCGGTATCAAACAAGCTGACGTAGACAAAGCCCGTACCCATCAGTGGCTACGTAGTGCGGGGTTGAAAGCTGAAACTGAAGGTTTTATCCTTGTTGCACAGGACCAATGCTTGTTAACAAGAAATTATCAAGCACATATACTAAAATATTGTGTTAGCCCAAAATGCAGATTCTGTGATAGGATTGGTTGGAAAAGATTCCAATAGACTGCTTGAAGGGATTGCTAAAAGCTCATGCCCCAAAGAAATACAAAAAATTGTTCTTCCAAGTACAGCCCACACTTTACGGAGGGCTTTATCTATGTAAAATATTTTTATTTTATTTTTATTTATTTATTTTTTTTGTCGGTGGAAAGTGTCATGTTGCCATTTCTAACCTTATGTCTCTGGGCGGGACCCAGATAGAAATGTGTACACACCAGAAATCAAAGGAAATACAAATAATTATAAAAAAAAAACTTGGTACATGGGAACACCAACATTCCCGGCTTTAGTCGGAACCCTCGGATTAGTTGGAAAAGATTTCAATAGACTCATTCAAGCAATTCCTGGTAGCCATTGCGTTAAAGAAATAAAAGAAAATTCTCACGTATACAGTCCACAGTTTACGAAAGGCTTTATCCATGTAAAATTTGTATGTGTATTTTTTTGTCTTGTTTTTTTAATTGCTCAGTGGAAAATTCCATGACGCCATTTCTGACCTTAAGTCACTTAAGACTCTGATAGATACAATGAAATATATTTATGTTTGCATGAAGGAATAATAATAATAATAATAATAATAATAATAAGAAGAAGAAGAAGAAGAAGAAGAAGAAGAATGCGGTACATGGGAAAATCAACAATTCCTGCTGTCGTCGGAGCCCTGGGATTAGATGGAAAAGATTTCAACATCTCATTCTAGCGATTCCTGGTAGCCCATGCGTTAAAGAAATAAAAAAATGTTTTCACGAATACAGCCCACACTTTACGAAAGGCTTTATCCATGTAAAATATGTATTTTTTTTTTTATGCCATTTCTCACCTTATGTCTCTGGATGGAACCCGGAAATAAATGATTACACACCAAAAATCAAAGGAAATAAAACAATAAAAATAATAGTCATACAGTTCTAACAACGAAAAAGATCTGTCATAGAATTTCTTGTTTGGAAGGAAAAAAGTTGCAAATATTTACAGGGGATTGGTGAATATTCTATGGAAAGAGCGCATTTAATATAAAATGGATTAATGGAGTTAATGCCAGCCCGGGAAAAAAAAAATGAGAGACGATCATTACTGAAAGACATCACAATGTCTGACTACTTACTGTTGCGAATATACAGGCTAGAGTTTTTATGAGAAAAATAAAAATTACTTTTGCAAAATTCTATGAAAACATTTGAGTAATTTCTCTTGGTTACTCAAAGCTCTATATAGATGTTAACAAATCCCACAAAAGAGTATAGAGTAAACATCCCAAGAACTCCTAGTTTCTAACCTGTCACTGTTTGGACAAATATTATTAATAATTATGATAAACATCGATCAAAAAGACGTTAATAGCAACGAAGCTGTGCTATTTAATGGACAGTTTGAGAGGGGCATCAAAACAGTTAAAACAAAAGATTCGTGAGAAAAATTGATGAAATGATAGTTGGAACGTGACACTGAAATCCCACTGGCAACCGCCTAATACCAAACCCTGAATACTTATTCTTTCCGAAAGAATATGTCTCAACAAGTGAATTCGGATACGTCAAAGCTGTGTGGTGTGGAAGAATACAAGATCCACCATTATGAAGTGCCGATGTAGGAAGTATGGACTCGAAGACGAACAGAAATCAAAGGCAATAAAAGAATAATAATAAATACCATCAAAAACCAGAGAAGGTGATCGAAAACGACTAAGTCAAGATCTTGTGAGACTTAAGCAATAAAAAGAGATTGCCTTCAAGAGGGAAACAAACGAGACATCACAACCGTTGTAAAAAAAAAAGGCAACAGGAAAATGCCACCTCACCGATGTGGCTGTTGCTTGTGACCATAATGTCAATGTCAAAGAAATTGAAAAGCTTAAAATTAAACTGACCTCCTCTGACTGTGACAGAATGAGGGAGGTTCAGGCCAATATTATCCTTGTTATCATTGATGCATCCTTGTCTATATTACCGAACATAAAAATGTACATTTATAAAATGGGAATAAAGTTTAGTATATCATCGCTTCAGAAATTTGCCTTGCTTGACGTTGCAAATTTTCTGCGAAATGTGGTCTCTGGCTGAGGTCTTTTGAGTGGTTGAATACGAAAAAACATGGGGAATAATAATAATAATAATAATAATAATAATAATAATAATAATAATAAACCTTGAAATAGAAATCTCGAAAATGTGGCACAATGGAACATCAACAATCCCTGTTGTAGTTTGAGCCCTAGGATTGGTTGGAAAAGATTGCAGTAAACTAAATGAAGGGATTCCTGGAAATCCATGTCTCAAAGAGATACAAAAATTGTACTCACAAGTACAGCCCACACTTTACGAAGGGCTTTATCTATGTAATATATATATATATATATATATATATATATATATATATATATATATATATTTGTCAGTGGAAAGTGGCATGATGCCATTTCTAACCTTACGTCCCTGAGCGGGACCCTGAAAGAAATGTGTAAACGCTAGAAATCAAAGAAAATAAAAAAATAATAATAAAGTTCAAAATGGAGTTTTAAATATGTGAAGAAATGCAAGTAAAGTGCAATGTGCTGACTGAAGCTGCAAAATACTCTAAGAAAAACCAGAAATGAAGATTCTGTGATAAATATCCAGAAGCAATTGACTATCTTGTAGCAGGTTGCGCGGTATTGGTACACAGTGAATATAAAACTCAGCATGACAGAGTGGACCAATATCTACAGAGGATACCTGCAACTTGTACAGAAACTGCAAGAAATTAGTATGAAACGCCACCCAGATCCCGTTAAGGAGATAGGACCTGTAACAATTTTATGGGATTTCACAATACATACAGATAAAACAATAAAAGCTAATCGCCCAAACATCTTAATTAGAGACTGCAAAGACAAAATGTGCCTCCTTACTGCAATGTATGTTTGAAGATCTTCAAAAATCTATCAGAATACAAGGACCTTGAAATCGACATCTCAAAATTGTGGCACATGAGGACATCAACAATTCCAGTTGTAGTTGAAGCCCCACCCACGGGATTGATTGGACAAGTTTCAGATAGACTCATTCAAGGGATTTCTTGTAGGCCATGCCTTAAAGAAATAACGTACTCACAAGAACAGCTCATAAATCACAAAGAGCTTTATCTATGTAAAATGTATGTGATTAGGTTGTTCTTTTTTTGTTTCGTTTTTTTAAAAAACTGATTAGTGTAAACTGTCATGAAGATATTTCTGACGTTAGGTATCTGATCGGGATCAGAAGGAAAGGTGTATACAACAGAACCCCAAGCAATTAATAATAATAATAACAATAATTGATCATCTTGTCTCAGGTTGCACGATATTGGCACCCACTGAGTATAAAACCCGGCATGACAGAGTGGGCCAATATCTGCACTGGAAAATCTGCAACTTCTACGGGAAGGAAACTGAAAGAAACTGGTATGAACACCAACCAGACCCGGTTACGGAGAGAGGACCTGTTACAATTCTATGGGACTACACAATACACACTGACAGAACAATCAAAGCCAACCGTCCAGATATTGTTATTAAAGACCACAAACAAAAAAAGTGCCTCCTTATTGATATGGCAGTCCCTGCAGACAGCAACGTATCTTTGAAGATATTCAAAAGGACCTTGAAATAGAAATAGAAAGATTCCAGTAGACTAATTGAAATGATTGCTGGAAGTCCATGCCTCAAAGAAATACAAAAAATTGTTCTCGCAAATACAGCCCACACTTTACGAACGGCTTTGTTTATGTAATTTTTTTTGTTTGTTTTGTCAGTGGAAAGTGTAATGATGCCATTTCTAACCTTAGGTACCTGGGTGGGACCCAGAAAGAAATGTGTACACGCCAGAAATCAAAGGAAATAAAAAATAATAATAATAATCTCGAATTGTCATTTTCGATGATCATCTCCTGCATTTGAAAGTGATGCTAAGCTGGAAAAGATAATCTCTAATGAAGATTTCACCGGATATTCATTGGTCTTTATATCCAAGATATGGTTGTGGCGAGCAAAGAAAACTGGGTCCGTTATCTTATTGACGTTGCTTATCTGTTTCCTACCGGATTAGTAGTTTATGAAGAAGAGAATATTGAACACCACAGGGATTTAAATTGCGAAATAAAACGAATCTTGAGTTTCTTGTGGCGTAAGACAAGATCGTGTCTTTTCACCAGATTTAATCTCTTCTTCAGTGACACTATCCTCAGCGAGCTGGAGACTATACTAGGATTTATTATCGGTGGAATCAAGCTTAAACAATATAAGATACACAGATGACGCTACAAGGAAGACTACAGATCCTCCTAAACAATGCAGTAATTGTAAACGTTCCAGGAGCGGCTACGACATTTTGTAAAGATGCGTGTACTGAAGAGCACTCTCAGGTGAAGTTGCTCTATGCATGTGGCGTCGCTTAGGATACTGAGTGGGAAATCTGTTTTTGAATCAGCCGTGATGAATCTTGCATTACAAAATGAAATTTACTGCCAAAAATAATACACTCGTGGTTGTGCAAATATTCTTTAAAAATACTGCCGAACTAGTAATAGCAACTAAGGATATCTACTTACTTACCTCATAGACCGCCATCGAGATCATAAAGTTTACAACCTGGAACCGCAGTTATTAGGTTGGTGCAAAAATTATGACGTAATAATGTCGTTTTTTGATGTATTTTTTAACGTCAAAAAACGACATTATTACGTCATTATTTTTGCACCAATCTAATAATTATGAAATTTAGAAACTTACTTTATATTATGTTCTTATCAAGTTTACGTGCGTTTTGAGTTCAGAGTCGGGCTTCTTGATTCGTGGTTCACAAAGCTTTTTTTGCCCACTGCAACATTTTCAACATGTTAGACTTTCAAATACCATTTTTCAAGATTATCCGACTCAAAAGGTGCATTCCAAATAATATGCATAGGAAAATCTGTCCTTTTACATATTAGTACATATATATTTACGTGGATTATTTTTACGGATTTTTTTTTTGTTATACAAGTTTAAACTTTTGAGCACTGACCACGGCTTTATCGGTGCTAGAGAACAATGACTTAATGCCAAGCTACCAATTGGACGGTGGGTAAACACTTGTAAACACATGATTTTTATCTCTACCGTTAAAACATTACATAGCAATTATTGACGAATTTTGATTCAGTCGCTCAGGGTTAAAATTTTTCAAGAACACATGACTCAAAGCCTTAATAGAAATAGAAAATTTAAGTTAAATACATGTATAGTAATGTGTTTTAATTCATAACTAATTGTTAAATAAATAAGCGGGACTATACTTCAGTAAGTAGAAAGCTCAATACAATGCCAGGGTATTGTATTGAATGAACAAAATTCTAAAAACAAGAAAAAGTAAATGATTTGCCCCTTCCACATCTGAAATCCCCCCCTGGTTGACGCCCCTTGTTCAAGATGTTGCAATGCTCGGCTACAATTTAACCCATAACTGAGAGAAAAGATTAAGTACATTATTTACATTATTCGGACAGTTGTCCTCATCTTTATTTCCATATTCACAACGCTCCTGCCTTTTTCAGGTTATTGGAATTTCGAACCGAATCTTTTATTTCGTCCCATTAATTCTACTCTCCAAGACTTGGTTCACCACTGCTGTTGTCTGTTATTGAACTCACAACTCCTTGGGTTTAGTCAATGCCTCTAACTAACGCTTTTATCCACTGGGCCATGTGTCTTTGAAGACAACGGCCGAAACGTTGTGAATATGGCAATGACGATGAAGATAACAGTCTGAATAATGTAAATAATGCAAGTAATCATCATATCTGAGAAATATAGATAGATAGATAGATAGATAGATAGAGAGAGAGAGAGAGAGAGAGAGAGAGAGAGAGAGAGAGAGAGAGAGGAGATATTCATAACATTCCCAAAGTTATTTTTACAAATCTGAATGAAACGAGGCCGACCAGAATGCGAAATTTGTTCGCCGATTACACGTTCTGAGCCACTAACCATTATAGTAAACGTTATAAATAATAATAATATATAGACACAGTCACATCCCGACCACCGTCGGGATTATAGTCATTATAAACTACATGATATTTTCAATGGTTGTATAGTATCTGCTTCTATAGAGCTACATAGGGTTTGGAATGTAGAATTGTTGCTGATTACCAAATACGGGTATAGTGGTCATTCTGATTTTCTCTTTAAATCATAACCAGAAAGAGAAGAGATAAGTTCATTCCATTCCAAATTTCTGAAAAGCAATGTAACGAAGTCCAAATCAGCTCACCGATTTCTCATTCTAAGCCGTTGATATATATATATATATATATATATATATATATATATATATATATATATATATATATATATAAACAAAACATAAAATGTCAACTGTGCAGAGACATTAATGGAAACATAGATTAATATAGATTAAGCAGTTTATCCCAGACCAAATAAAAAATAGACACGAGTGAGTCGCAAGGCTGATTGCCTGTAAATTATGGAAATTACTTATATCTGACGTTAGAGATAACTTGTGTAGGCACAAAGCAAAACTTTGTCCTGGAAAATCAAAAAAGTTCGACCTTGTGCAAATTAATTGTAACAACCGATTTAGTATCTGTATATTTCTGAGATGAGGTATCATATACACTATTTCCATTGTTCGGACTATCAGGCTCATCTTAATTGCCATATTTATCACAACGTTTCGGTCGTTGTACGCGTCAGCCCTCTTCAGGTGGTTGGAATGTCGAATTGAACCCTTTTTTTCTTTCGCTGGGATAGACTGATTTAGTTCCACGTGCCATGTCTATTGGATGTCTGTTATCAGTTATCTCCTGTTAATTCCACTGTGCAAGTTCTCTATCTCCTTGACCAGGTATTGAACTCACACTCTTTGGGTCCTGCCAATGGATCTAACCAACGCCTTTATCCACTGTGCAATGTGTCCTTGAGAACATTTGTGTATGAATTTCTGGGAATTATAAACCTAAGGTTTTCAGCCTCAGTTACTTAACAGGATGGCGTACACTCAGTCTTTAGTCATCGGGTGGGGTCTTACTCGGGTAAGGTATCTGCAAAGTGTCGTCCAGCTGCGGAAAGAAATATAAAGGGGAGACAGGTCGCTCCCTTAAGGTAAGTCTTCAAGAACACCAAAAATCTGTAACAGGAGGGGAAATGGAAAAATCAGGCCTGTCTGACCACATATGGAGAGACAAGTGAGATCACCGCCATCTGTGTGATCAGGTTGAAATCATAGATAAAGTACATCATTGGAAAATTCGTAAACCTAAGGAATCAGCACATATGCTTGACCACAAAAATCTACTGAGCCGATCAAGCATAGAAATTAATATAATTTGGGAACCAGTAATAAGGAGTGCCAGAGGAAAGCAATAATAACAAAGAAAATTGCAATATGACCTTCTTTGCAATGATAACAGCAAAAATTGCAAAATGAGCACTGGTTAAAAATGATGCTGAAGACACGCCTTTGTTTGACAGAGAATTCAGTGCAAACGTTACATAAAATAGAGATTTCACGCTCATATCTTCCAGAGGCTCGAAGATTTCTGCAACAGAATTACCAATGAAGAAGACCGGCGACGGATCCAAAATCCTTCAGACATGAATCTGATGTAGTCAAGGCCCACCAAGTACAAAAATTAAATAGATTGAAACCTCAGAAGTTGACGCTCAAAGTTCATCACCCATCAGTGAAAGCAGTAATCAACATCAGACAATATCAGCTGAGTACCTCTGAGGAATCAGTATTAAATAAGGGTCTCAACTTCGCCACAACCAGCTGGCAAGTGCCATACTTGGACATCATTGCCAGAGTCGAGGAGGTGGCCTTGAACTTATCTCAGGCTCAGGCGGATGAGCTAAGATGGAGGCTGAGACAGACCTTGGAGAAAGCCAAGCCGCGCCAGTCAAACATCACGAAGATGGAGAGGCAACGAAAACATAATCATACTACTGGCTGACAAAGGCAATGCTACTGTAGGATGGAAATATCAAATTATGCAGGAATGCTGGGAGACCTTATTAAAAATGGTAGCTACAGCAAAGTAAAAAAAAAGGATCCGACAATGAAAACGGAACGCAAACTGTCACAGATACTGATCAAGAACAAGGATCACTTCTCACCTAAGATGTTTAGGCAGTTGTCGCAGCGTTACACCAAGCTACCTCATGTATACGGTCTCCCTAAGATTCACAAAGACGGTATTCCGCTCAGGCCGATTGTTAGTTGCCAAGGCTCTGTGTGCCACCCTCTGAGTCACTTCCTTGTAGATATAATTGATCTACTGATCGGAAAATCACTTTCATCTGTCCGAAACTCCCCCCACGTCGTGAAAATAATCAAAGATGCTCCTATCCTATCCAACCAGATGGTGAGCTTAGACCTGATGAGTTTGTTCACCAAGGTTCCCACGGAGATGGCACTCTCAGTAATCAGAGACAGATTGGCTTCTGACTCTTCCCTAGAAGAACGGACTAGTATTCTAATAGATAAACTGATGGAGATGTTGAGTTTCTGCGCACAAACAACACACTTCGGAATGGGATCACACATATATCGACAAAATGGGGGCTTAGCAATGGGCTTGCCATTATCACCAGCAATGGCGAATATATACATGGGATACTTTGAAGAAATGGCATTAGAATCTATCTCTCTAAGGCCAACTCTGTGGTTAAGACACGTAGATGACACCTTCATATTATGGCCACACCAGGAAGATGTCCAGGTTCTGCCACCGCCCATACAGCGTAAAGAAAAGGATCGTCCGCTACTTACAACACCAAGCAAAACTTATAATTGGCGACCTAGAGACATTAGATAAAGGATTGGTCGATATAAGCAGTACCCTACAACGTAAGAAATGCCCTGGGTACATGGCAGCAGCCCCAATAAACTGGGATAGGCGGGTGTAAAAGGAGGACAACAACAATCAGAAAACAGTCCTCCTACCTTGTGTGAAGGGGTTATCAGAGAAAATACAAAGGATCTGCGGTTCATATAACATCAGGATAACCTTCAAAAGCTGTACGACACTTCGCAGATACCTCTCCCGTGTAAGACCCCCATGGAGGAGAACATGACTAAAGACTCTATGAACGCCATTCCGTGCATCCCAACTGTCGATTAGTTGTCCTATGGCCATTGTCTACGATGAACGTTACTTCAAGAAAGCATACGGAAATTGTAACGCTGGACGAACACAATGGCAAACGTTACCAATGAGCAAATCAAAGTACTATCGACTGGCTCAGAAACTCTCTTGATTTAAATCCAATCGAGAATCTATGGTCAATCTGCAAAGAACGACATCGTGGTATGGATATATGAAGTACTAACATGTGCAATGGGTCATGTTTAATTGAAAAAATATGAAAGAAAGTAAATAACGTAATTTTTTTTCAATTAATTTGCAGAAGGGTTTATTATTTTCTGGCTTTAAAATTCGATAAAACCTGAACTTTCTAGTTCTGGACTGTGTAATCGTAGAAAGCTTATGTTTCAAATAGTCTGGCGAAATTGACTTAAATTGGCGAGACTGCATACCAGAAAATATCTAAAAAAAATAAATCAAAAATTAAAAAAAAACTCACCGTTTTCTCTCAGTACATAATTCCCTCAACAATACACATTCCCTCAAAAAAAAAAAACAACAAAAAAACATAATTCGCTGTCACATTTTAACGTCCTCTGTTCAAACACAACCGATATTTCCACTATTTTTATTATTCGATCTGTTGTCTTCAACTTTATTGTCATATTCCCGACGTGTCGGCCGTTGTACACTCTGGCCTTCTTCAGGTGATATACCCTGGAATTTCGATCCGAACCTTTTATTTCGTCCACCGGGGTAGATTTTTCTAGTTGCACATGCCATGTCCTTTCTGGATATAACAGATTCAGTTATTTCCAACTTATATGACCTGAAGAAGGCCGGATTGTACAACGACCAAAACTTCGTGAATATGAAAATAAAGACGAGGACAACAGTCCGAACCAGGTAAATAGTTACAATACCTTATCTCAGAAATATAGACGCACTTCCGTTATATTTAAATTTTCGTACTTTCTTGATTAGAGCATTTTGATTCGTCTGATTCGTTGAATTATTTGTGTTTTACGGCCTATCGACCGTTTGTAGATTATGTGAGGATATATTTTAGATTGTAAGAATAGTTTGGCTATTAATAATGATTTACCGATAGAATTTCTACTAATCAACTCATAGCAGAGAGAAAGAGAAGTATTCACACATTCCATAATGAATATGACGAACCCGACCGGAATTGGAACTCGGATCTCTGATTTCCAATTCAGATCCGTTACCCATTACACCACCCGGACACTCAAGCTTATATCACCTGGTATACCCAAGAGTTGATCCATCTATGTACTGGCCAGGCTCGACGTTGCTTAGCTTCGCTGTTCGTACAAGAACCTGTGTTTCAGCGTGATATAGCCTTGTCGCCTCGGGTAATTAAGAAAAAACAAGCTTTCCTCAATTTTTCACATAACCCAAAATAATATGCGCACTAGAAGACTTCTGAGAAATGGATTCACAATCAACATAATCGAGTTCTTCGAAAATAGAAACTCTTATCTCTAACAAATTCTTGCTGCAGAGTTAAATTCAGTCATCTTTCATGATTTCTTCAAAAACGCACGCGCTTCTTACATAATTGCTTTCTCTTCTCGTTTCAATACTTTTACATTTACTTTTATATATTTGCATTGATAACGGAATTGTTGTAAATATTTTCGCTACATTAAGGACACATACCCATTTAGCAAAAAATATCACAAAATCTGATACAATATAAGAGGTGATAACGAAAATATACTTACATATTAAATATCCTTTTTAGGATTTTATTTACCTAAAAAAAGCAGCTAGATCTTTTTGTCACATTAACACAGTGATACTAAGTGAAATTCTACTATACACTAAAAGTTCTTCAGTACAAAGGAAAAAATATCACTTGAAAAAGTTAAAACATTTAAAAAAAACATTTCACTTAGATTTACATTAGCAATATTCATCAAAACCATGAGGAATATTTTTATTTTTATTTTTTGGGGGTTCATTTTAAGGATATTGTACTTAACGCGTTTTTTATACAGAAAATAAGATTAAAAATGAAAGGAAATCTTCGTTTCTAAAGAATTCCGCCATGACTATCTTCCTTCACTGCTTTCATATATGCAATACACATTAAGTGGAATATTCATTAAACTTATATTTTGCAGACAGCCGCTAAAATATTTATTGTATAAATGAAAATAAACATATGAATTTATTTTTTCTGACGTCAGATCCTTCAAGACTTTAACATAATTTACACTTAAACATGATTTTTCATACAAAATTCTCAAAACTGTATTAGAGTTTGTTAAAAATAATAAAATAAAATAATCTATTGGAATCATAATAGTAGATGATTTATATTTTTCCTGATACAGAAATCTGTTTCTTGAGGATTTACACAAACGTGTCACATCAAAATACACCCGTTCTGGGTAAGACGATAAACTATATCCGCGTCCTGGGTAAGACGATAAACTACATCCAACAGCAAGGCTTCTGATAAGGTTGTTTTATTTAGCGTGCAACTACCTCTTAATTACTGGTGTCCCAACTACGGGCAAATAGTTAACCCCTAAAATTGGGTCAAAATACTATGAAAGTGTAAACATAGATATTAATACCAGCAATACATTTTTCTAAAAAAAATATTATTAGCAATAAATTTTTAAAGAAAAAAGATTATTACCAGCAATACATTTCTGAAAAAAAAAAATAGTAGCAATGCATTTTTGAAAATAAAAAGTATTAGAAGCGATAACAATCTTGTTGGAGTTAAATAACCCATTGAGGTTTATATGCAGTAAAATAAACCAAACCAAACCAAATCAAAATACATATTTTAAAAATTAAATCTCACTTAAGAATCACGAGAAAGTCAGATGTGATTAAGGGTGGGGAAATATTTAAGAAATTTCGTTAGCCTGGCACAAGGCTTCACGCTATGGGGAGCCATTTGGGATTAATTTTCATTGATAGAATAACTTGTCTCTATCGTTCTCCGACAGATTACCAGGATTCCATCCCCATTTTGGATTTAAATGTATCATTCGCACTCTATTGAGTGTATTAAACTATCAGTATTACTGGCGCTCCACAATCCTCACATTCCAGTCTCGACAGAGTTTAAAAGCGTTTAGACGCCCATGTAGATGATGAATTATTTTCCACTCGACAGCCCCTTGCCCACTAATGAAAAGCCGCAAGCTTCTCGCCTATCTATCGCTATTTTCATGAGAAATATTCTATCGAGATACATTGTACCAGTTCAAGAATTTACCAGCTAAAACCAGCCATACTATGTACACCAGTGTGAATCCCCTACCCGACTTCCCTTCGTATTCTTAAAAACAAGATGGAAGTTCTCTTCTTCCCAAGTTTCGCCACACTGAAAAAGAATCCGAAAAGAATGCTTTTCCGGACATTATAATCGGAATCTCTTCAAATCTATTGTAAAGATTTATCTATCCTATAGATAATCTACAATGCTTACATTCATAAAAAAATACTATTCACTAACCCTCTACCATTCTTGACTTTTGGGCATAATAATGGCCGAACAATAATGTAAAAAAAGTTTTTTTTTCTTATTTATTTAAGTATCCTACCTCGCTTATTAATAATTAAGTAAATACATGTAGTGCAGAAGTAATTCAACTCCAAATAGTGTGAACTTTATTTATATTTCTTTTAGTCCATAATTAGCAGAGGGTCTAATATGAAATGATTTTCAAAAATAAATGCTTCAATTCTGAAAGCGTATTTATTAATGTATAGAAATTTTCACCCTAGAAGAAGAAAAGAAAAATAATTCAAAATATGTTTTTTCATAAATAATAATATTCGTCAAAGAAACCTTATTTTCCCACCAGATATAAAGTACGCCCATATAATAATGTGCAATAAAGTATTCTTGTTTTCTAAACATCTCACCCAGGCAAGGCAATATAGTCACTAAGATGCAAGGGGGAGGTTACTGATTGTTAGAGAATATGAGAAATAAAACAGTATTAAAGCCAGAGAACAATAAAAGAACAATAATGAAGAAGACAGAAGGTACAGATTTACACTGTATTTAATTATTTTAAGATCTAAGTTGACTGTGAAGCGGAAAAGAGTTTTACAAGCGAGGAGATGGAGAGAAGAAACTGTTAGCAAAGAACTTACGGTTACATCTAGCAGCCATTTCAACTGTAAAAGGATGAGGCATTGCCGCTAATTTATTACTGCATTTAAATCCATAGTCTACGCACTATAGACGAAAGTTCGTTCAAATAATTATCATGAAAATATTATAGAAAAAGCAAAGAGAAGTTACTTTAAGCCGGAGGGAAAGTGATTGAAACCCAGATGCCATGTCAGTACCAATAAGATTGCAGATTCTTCTCTGGATTTTATCAAGGTTCTCTAAATATATATAACCGAAGCACCAGACCAAACGTGGTAGCGATATTATAAGTATGGACGAATGGTAGCCTTGTAAATATGTAAAATAGATACTGGCGGGAAAAAAATTGTCTAACACGGCACAATCAACCTAGCAGCAACCTAGCAATTGTTTCAATAAAATCTTTCCACTTCATGCCCCCGGGAAAAAAAGAACCTATAAGGCGAAATCAGTCTCCTGGAGGTTCAGTCAGTTATGTGCAATGCGTGATAAATGCCTAGGCGATCATGTATCTTTCGATACATGACTGACAAGGCAATTTTTTTTACCCCGCAGTAGGTTTCTTGGATAGCAACTGGTATGTCTTGCTATTTATCCATAGCTTGGTGGGGAGAAGAAAAGTATTCATATCTTTCCCAAGGATATAAGCACATATGTGAACGTTATGAATTCGACTGGAATTCGAACTCGGCTCTCCGATTCATCAGTCCGAGCCGCTATTCACTACTTCGTCTGGACGTTAGCATATGAAAAATAAAGATTTCATTATTTTACTGGTATCATGCATTTTTCAATAGCGATAGGATTTATGGCTAAACGTTTTGTTTTTTTGTTCTTTTTTTTTAATTCATAATTAAAAAGAACATGCCAACATGATAGGGTGATCGAAAATCCCGAATTACCAGCAGAAATATGGTAAAGATATCTAGAACCTACTTAATTCTTCCCGCTAAAGAACTTCATGCTGTTGCAAGTACATCCCTCCTGCTTGTGTGTTAAAGTTGTGTTCTTGTGTTTTTTTTTCTTTTACTGCCAGTTCCCCTAAGAACGAAAGCGATTATTAATATCTATATAATTATTTTCTGTATTCTGCGTTGACTTCTTGGAAAAGATAGAGAACTTGATTCCTTTTTGGCTTCTTGGTTTTCAATTCAGAGCTGTCGTTCTCTTAGATCTACCAAAGTTATAAAAGCAAAGTCTTTTCCGAAAGTGGGAAACTCGTTTACTACGTTACTTAAAAATCATAAACTGAAAAGGAATATCTTGTAAAATACCATTAATAAAAATACAAATACATGGACTAAATACAACGCAGATAATATAACATAATTGAGACAAATCCAACACTCGGAAAATTAAAATAAACAAAAAATCCAAATAAATAAACAAATTAAGTAAATAGAAAAAATAATAATCTACGAATACACACATACGCACAATTAAATGAAACAATAATAGCAAATAAAAAAGTAGTTAATAATAAATAATGAGTTAAAAATTAACAAATAAATAGCTACAAATATGCGTATACAGAGCCACAATTACTCCTACTCAGTATTTGGAAGATAATCGTAACCGACCATCGAACTTTAGGACAATACAATAGACCTTGTTACACGTAATGTGTTATTGGTCAACATATATAAATACTCTAGCCAATAACCTAATAATTATTACATAGAGATTGCGTTCAAGCGTGAAAAAGACTATCGCCACTTGGTGTTGACCGCTGTGTCCACTTTTTTATTTACATACGTACTACTTTTAAACTTGAGCCCTTTTATCCAGAAATATAGCATAACTTAAAACTATATTTACATCATATATCTATATCTATACACACACACACACACACACACACAAATATATATATATATATATATATATATATATATATATACATAAAGTTTGTGCGTTTTATTTAATTTTTAACTTTTTGAATACCGTGTTTTCTCCGTGAGACATGTAATAGTCCGAGAATCACGGCCCGAATGGATTTCTTAGGTTTACCCCATTAGTTTGAGTCTAAAATTTGGTATTTTAGTAAATCGTGAAACAAAGGTTTTCTGAATTTTGCAATGTTACTTTCCTTGTGTGTGTCTGTGTGTGTATATATATATATATATATATGTGTGTGTGTGTGTGTGTGTGTGTGTGTGTGTATATATATATGTGTGTGTGTGTGTGTGTGTGTGTGTGTGTGTGCGTGCGCACGCGCATGTGTTTGTATGTTTGAATGTGTTTGAACCTATCCACTTGCTTCGTCATCTTTTGAAGAGTGACCGTTGGTGCAAAATTCTTAAGTATATTTAGAATTATTCACCCTTTTCTTCTTGCTTCTTTTCCTAATTTCATTTTCTAACTTTAATGACTTGACAAAATTGAACGCAATGAAATCAGAACACACTCGGCCGTGTTTATTTGATTTGTAATTCATGAACTTACTTTCCGAAAATAATCTTTTTAAACATTATTATCCTCCCTATGTCCACACATTCATCCTTTGCTTCGTTATTCGACATTGATTTTTTTTTTGGCAAAATACATACGAAGTTTGAAATCTATGGCAGCCCATTTGCTTCTACGATGAATACTGAAAGAGATAAACTATTAACGCCTTGATGTGATAGTTCTTAACATTATTGACTTACAGATTACAACGGACGTATTAAATATCTACGATTTAGATTAACATTTTCCATCTATATATGCTAAGGTTTAGACAAGGCATTAATCGTCTGATTTTACACATTTCTGTCTCATTTTTCAGGTTTTCCCCAAAGTTAAATATGAGTAGATAGGTTCGACTATCAACCGTTTCATGCTTCTCCCAGGTCTTTTAAACAGGAGTAGAGGTTTATCCTTTGTTTTCGGTTAAGGCCGTCCAGGGTATGACGATAAACTTCTTCCGGCAGCAAGGCCTCTGAATGGGTGGTTTTGAGTAGCATGGAACCATCTCTTAATTGTTAATGTTTCCAGGTTCACCCTGAACCAGGGTGGTAACCAGTTAGGGTTCCAACTATGGACAAATAGTAAACCTCCGAACTGTGTTCAAAACATTATGTTAGTACATTTTTGTCGTTAGAACACCAGCAATACATTTTCATATTAAAAAAAAAATATCAATAATATATTATTGGAAAATGAAGAGAAAATTGCCAGAAATACATTAAAAAAATTCCAAAGCTCCTTCAAAAATTAAGTTTCGGCATAAAAGCAACCATAAGGAGTTGATATCTTGTGAGCTTTGGTAACTTTGTTTTTTTACAAAAGTGTATTGCCATTAACTATTCGTAACGTATTGTACATCATTTTCAGCACGAACTCTTTTACCATCTTGAGTTGGGCTCGTTCGCTATTTTAGTAGAAGGTGTTGGAAATTCTTTACGTCCGGTCCAGAGAGCCTTCCCTCTGTAAACAGAGGGAGTGTCTGTTAGGACGACGTAATTTCAATCTTGATTGTATTCTGCCTTTAATGATATATATTGTGCTTTATATTTATGTATTGTGATATATAATCCTTCAACTTCAACTCTCTATTGAATAAGGGCTAAACCGGTCGGATGCGTTTGTTACACACAAATATATATATATATATATATATATATATATATATATATATATATATATATATATATATATATATATATAGATAGATAGATAAAGTTGAACATTGAAGTCAACACTCAGAGGCGACAGGCAGTTTTATGCTGGACGCAATGGCCAGGCCGCCTGACGATTGCGACGAGCATGAAACAACCTGCCGCCTCTTAGTTTTGACTTCAATGTTCACGTTTATATTTATATTTACATACGCTCTATCTCTGATATTAAACACTTTATCCCATAAACCTTAAATATATATATATATTATCCCATGAACCTATATATATATATATATATATATATATATATATATATATATATATATATATATATATATATATAAAGATATATATCACGAAGAGTAAAATTGGTCTTACCGTTTTATTTCCATAATGGAAATTTGCGCATAGATGGGACAATAAAAGATGTCGCCACCCTGGATCAGGAACAACAGAAATTAAGAGGTGGTTCCACGCTCCTCAAAACTTCTCAATCAGAAGCTCTGTTGCCGGTTGTTATTTCATTTCAAGAAGAAAATTATTCAGATAAATAACTGTTTTATTGATGAAATCAATCATATATATAAAAATTCATTAGACTATAGAATACTAAGGCGGGATGTGGTGAGCCTGTCACTGATATATCGCTACTTCCATGGAAAGTCCTTGAATGAACAAGATTTCTTGATGACACCCAGTCTAGCCTTCACGTCTAGGACCCGTCATGCCACTTACATTGTAGCAAACTATCAAAATATTTTCCGTATTCCATCCGTCAGAACTAAGTTCTAATCGAACAGATTCTTCTCGAGAACAATGGCTCTGTTGAACAGACTCCTAATATAATGTTTCCCCGATCACTACAATCTTAACCTGTTCAAATCTTGAGTTAACCGTTACCTTTCCCTCCTCTCCATATAAATTACCCTTCAACGTAATCCTCTATCTCGAGCGACCCACGGGTGAACCTTAACATTAATAGTGATTATTTTTCCAATTCATTCAAATGCCCGATAACACCAACAAATGATTTTTATCTTAGGTATCGAGTGAATAAAATTATAAGATCAGTCACCGACAACCGGTTGATTTTTCTCTTCTTCTTCGTGCTTCCAGTCATATTCCATTTGTTTCTGTGGGCACCTCGACGAGGTGTAATGGTTAGCAAGCTTGTCTTGCTAGATCTGTTACTACTGAAAAGTGAGTTCGATCCTCACTGGATGCCCAATACTTTCGGCCTTGTGCCACATCTAAGCTATGCTTGGAAAATCACTATTCCATTTGTTTCCGTACAATCACCAAACAGAAGCAACGTCTAGCCTAGTCAGTACCTAGATATGTGACCACTTGGGAATATCAGCTACTGTAACCTTGGACATAGAGGTGGTGTAATGGATAACGATTCGGAATTAGAAAAAGGAGAGCCGAGTTCCAATTCGATTTGGATTCGTTTTACTCACTCGCATTCACATTAGGGTGCTCGGAAAATAATTACACTTCAGCAGAAATGATATGAAAACAAGTGAAAGTTAAATATATATAAATATTATTTATCAAAGATTTATCAGAAACGTAACTAACTTCATTTTCAACGACTGCAAGCCAATAGTTGGCTATTTTTCAATTCCACGCATAGAGAGATCTGGATCCCGCTGTTTCCCGCTCAAAAATATATAGTAAATTTGTGCGTTTTTCCACTTATGAAGTGTACCAGTAATCGTAACAAGTAAATCTCTAGGTTTTAAATAAGGTATTAAATTAACTATTAAATGATAATAAAATGTACATGCCTACAATTAAAAAGTGTTAATTTTTTTTCGCAAATAGTATAATGAAGGAAGTGTAAAAAGGAAGAAATGAAATGAGTAATAATTTTTGTATACCTGTTAAAAATGTTGCCATTATTTTGTATTTCTCTAGAAAAACATATAATGCAATTTTGGTGGGTAACATGAATCCATTCTTATTTAATATGAATCATCCGTTTATGCAGAACTTAAAATTAGTTTCATGTTTTTTTCTATTTAATGTTGATACGGTGTTCATTTTGGTTGGAATAAACAGAAATAAAGCGATAATATTCGAAATATTATCTTAAGTAATATTATACTGTTAAGTAATATTATCTTCTTAAGTAATGTCTGTGAGTCAGTATTATCAAATTTCAAACTGAACTAGAAATTATTTATTTTTTTACATGCAAGTATTTTAATAAAACATTGTCGTAGCGGGAAATCACGCTACGATGGCACATTTTTGGTAACAAAAACCATATATAATAAAAGAGCAAATCACCGATTTTAAACATTTATTAATGTTTAAGCAAACGAAAATATACCAAAGTAAGAAGATAATAAAAACTTGTATTTTCTTCTACTGAGAATCGAAGGTACATATAGATTTTAATACCAGAAAGCTGAAATTGACAGAAATGGCATGATTAATGGGCCAAGATTAAATTTTATCTAACAATCATTTGAACTATACTCTCATTGATAACTGATGTAAAATCGGATACATTCATCGCTGCAAATTTAAAGGTGAACTCATTTCTCATTTGATATTAACCCTGAACCTACATTAATCATTTCGTGATGTACATTTTACAAATAAGCAATATATATATATATATATATATATATATATATATATATATATATATATATATATATATATATATAAACCCAGCGCTCTTCAGGAGCTGAAGACGGCTGTCTTCATACCGGCTTGAAAAAGACTATACTCAGGTTGAGGTAATTGACAAAGATTATTGTTTAAGGTTGACGGACACGCATGTCTTAATTAGTTTTTTTTTTTTTTACGAATTGGTCAAACCCAAATTCAAACAAAAACATTGTTTACAATCGTTATGGGTATATCGATTTGTGAATAGAATTTTATTATAAACAATTGTCTTGTAAATGGAATTTTTAAAGCATTCTGTATGTAAAAAAAAAAAAAAAAATTGTGCAAGACAATAAGAAACACTCCCTGCCAAAAAAGTGAAGTTTTGTTGAAATCGGTTGAAAAATGTAGGTAGCCTTTCTCTGTAATCTTTTACAATTTATGATTTTTACTTATTGAATACAGTAAAAAAAATTGCATATTTTGCTTGTGGTGATTCATAATTAGAATTCTGATTTGAATATATTTTCCACTCGTTGTTTCTAATACAAAAAATATTAACTTTATTTGGGTTTATTAATTTTATTACAAGTACTGTGTTCTTTCCTTAATAATTATCATCTTCGAAATATTGTTGTTTTTTGTCTATCACATTTCTTACATCGGCATTATAAAATTATTTCTTAAAACTTTCTTTTAAATATTGAATTAATTTCAAATAGAACCAATGCCTAATTGATCTGCCTTGTAACAAATTGCAAAGGGAATTGTAAAAACGGCTCTAAAGTACGTGGAATTATCTTTCCCTAAAGATAAAGAATTATCCGATTTTTCGATTCGTACAATCAGTAGAGATAGTTAGATTATTGTTTAGGTTGACGGACACGCATGTCTTAGTTTGTTTTTGTTTTTTTTTACGAATTGGTCAAACCCAAACTCAAACAAAAACATTGTTTACAATCGTTATGATGAGTCCCCCGATTGAATAGAATTAGAATTTTATTATAAACAATTGTCTTGTAAATGGAATTTTTAAAGCATTCTGAATGTATAAATAAAGAAAAAAGTGTGCAAGACAATAAGAAACACTACCTGCCAAAAAAAAGTGGATGTTTTTTTTTATCGGCTGAAAAATGTAAGAAATCCGATCCCATATATAAAGGAGGACACACACACAAACAACCTGGGTTTTTTAACCTAAGTCACTCCACGGAATCGCTAAATCATAGAGCATAGTCTGATGAGAAAGACGCCAAAGTTTATGAAAACAAAATTTTATCGTCAAAATGCTTATGTTTTTCTGAAGAGGATAGACTAAATTTTTTTTTTAATTATTTTTTAAAATTTTTCCATCTTTTTAGAATATTCTAAATTTTGATTTAAAAAACCTTGTTTCTCTTTGTCGCAACAAGGGGTAGTAAATAACTTAGAGAATTTTTAGCGCGTTTTTTTTTGTATTTACACATTAATTTGGAAAATCTTGCAAAAATAAAAATAATTGTAAGATGTTAATGAAACTTTCAGAAACTATTCACAGATGATCGGAATTATTATAAATATGATTTTTGTTTATTAAAGTCATGGCAGAAATTTTTTTTTTATATTTATTATCACCCCCATAACTAATTTTATGAAAAACTCTAGAAATTCGAGACCATCGGTTTTAGTGATTACAATAGTTAAAAGCACAAGGCTTTGAAGAATGCAAATCATGTTTTTTTTTTTTTTTTTTATTTGGCCAACGTACCTGAAAATCAGCTGTGAATTGTAACATACAAAACTCAATAAAACAAATATATTATTTAGTTTCAAATGCTTTTATTTATTTTAATTTGTTTTTATGAATATGGACAATATTTTCTGAAAGCAAAAATTTTTTTCAATGAAAATTGAATTTTTAATACAATTATTTCTTTAATTTTAAAAAGATTTTTAAAAAATTTTTAAATTGAATTTTTAAAAATATTTTAACATTAGTTAAAAGCAACATCAACCTTTCAAATTGTCCGTATGAGATTGTCATTGTCTAGCGCATTGAAAATTGTATAATTTGGACCAATCAGATTAGCCATGGTAATTATGCAATGTAATTTTTGTGTTTATAGTCGGACAGTAATTATCAAGTACGGAAGACCAACCAGAATACAATTTAGTTGCATTATTTGAGTTTAGCATTGTTCTCCGCTGTTAAGCCCTTTACTTTTGCGAAACACGTATGGAGAAGTTAATTTGAGTTTTCAATTTCAAATGAGAAGGGTACCTACAAGTAACAGTATCATCTTATGAAATTTAACTACTGCTAAACTTTAATTTATATGATCTTATTTTTATATTAATCTCAGTTACGACATTTTTCCATAAATGAAATATCAAAATTAATAATAAAATGAATGGAAATACAAATAACACAGTAAAATGTAATAAATGTACATAAAATTATAGTATTTTATGTACACTTTTCTGATAAAATTTCATAAGAAAGGTACCTAAATTAATTAGATACCTTTTTCTTATGAAATTTAATTTCACTTTTAACAGTCATATTTTTTAATTTCTTTATATTTTCCATAAAGCATCGTAAACTTAAAAATGAAAGCTAAGTACAAAAAATAAAAAAATAAAAAAAAATTAGAGCGCTGAAAGTTTTCCTTAAAAGTAACGAGGTAAATAATTTGTTCACTTAAATAATTTCACTTCCTTCCATCCGTAGAAAGAATTATCCTCCCGTAAGTTATCTAAACGTCATGAATGTGCCTTTCGTCAATAATCAAGCGACGCGAAAGGTTATGACCTGCTTTGTTTTATTTTCAAATTAATTTTTTTCGGCGCAGAAGCTAAGTTAAGCTTGGTTCAAAATATTTTAAATAAACAGTATAATTTCTGTTTTTATTAAAATCAGTTTTGAAAAAATGATAATTGATTTTTAAAAGAATATCAAATCAGATTGTAATCTTTTTTTATCAAATCGAAAAAAATGATTGAAAATGATTGATTATCTGTCCTTTTTTTTTTACCAAAAAAAACAATATTTTTAACGAAAATTTCAGACGTGCTAGGAACGATTAAAAAATGTAAAAAAAATACCCCCAAAATACTTTGATCTTTCCTCTTTAATAATAATATGAACATTAGACGATAAAATTTTGTTTTCGTCAAGTTCGGCTTTTTTTTCATCATGCTATGCTCTTTTGTTTACATTTTCGTGGGTGAGTTGTCCCCCTTTCATTCTCACGACGTGTCTTAATCGTGTTTTCAAATTAATTTTCTAAAAAAACAATTGTGTTTTTACCATTTTCGGCCCCGTTAGAACCACCACAAGGTAATTTTATGTAGTCCTGTGAAGTTTTGTTGAAATCGGCTAAAAAATGTAGGAAATTCGATCCAATATATAAACGTTACAGACACACACACACACACACACACACACACACACACACAATCTGCGTTTTATAATAAGTAATATATATATATATATGTGTGTGTGTGTGTGTTTGCTCTGTAATAATAAATGCAATGTGCTCTCTGTGAATCAGTTTTAATATTGTTATTATTGGAAACCACCTGGATAATATAACCTGCTCTCTGTCTCTCTGTCTCTCTCTCTCTCTCTCTATATATATATATATATATATATATATATATATATATATAAAGCTGTCTGCACGCTATCTGTGGAGTTAAGAGTTGACCTGTTTAATAGGTGTAATTTTGGAGGAATCGAGACTTTTATCATACAGTCTCAGTTACGACGGACTGGTCATGTTTTGAGAATGTCTGATAACAGGATACCCAAGATCCTAATGTACAGCTAGGTAGATCAGGGCTACATGAATGTAGGACGTCCATAGCTAAGATACAAAGACAAGCTGAAAAGCAACTTGTCAGCATTTAATGTACTACATAACACCCTTGAGCGCTTAGCTTTGCAGCGGGTAGAATGGAGATCAATGTGTTTTAGTGGACTCAGCAATTTTCAGCTGCTTGTCTGAATCATCTTCAAGAAGCGAGGGCAAGATCTAAAAGGTCAACCAATCTAACAGTGATCTCATCTCACAATCCTCACACTTGCTTCATATGTGGCCTCCTTTGTAAATCACTAGCGGGTTTTAAATGCCACTTAAGATTAGCGCATAAACTTTCATAACTGAATCAATAAGCTGGCAGATCCTCATACGTCGAAACCGACGGGATAGTCCATTATATATATATATATATATATATATATATATATATATATATATATATATATATATATATACAGAAACATAAATTCTTGATCAAGAACGTTTGAGTGGGATGATTGCTAAACTTATTTAAGTATTTTGCCTTTGAGGAAAGCAACCTTTGTTCATATTTGCAACCTGTCCCTACCTACCACTTTACACTAAATAATCGCTGCTTCTATCAGGAAAATATAATCTATCACTTTCCACCTCCTGAGGGTTGTGCCATCGTCTAAAATCACATGGGCATATGAAACCTCAATACGATAATACAACAAAAATATGACAAACATGCAATGACAAGCATGCTATTGTGACTTCGATAAAATCTGCATTCCGTTGTCATAGTTACCCCTAAAAATGATCATCAAAAGAATGTTGAAATTACTTGACTTGAAAAAAATCTACGCGGTCTTTCATGGTGAATTTCATCTTCTCAACATCATGAAACTGATGAAACAACCAGAAAGGATCGATATAAAAATAATTATACACAATATGTGTATTAAGTCAATCAAACATGTTTGAATGACAATACGATGCGTATAGATATATATATATATATATATATATATATATATATATATATATATATATATATATATATTCCCCGGAAAAATAAACTTGATAAGTCCTGGGAGGAAACCAGTTGTTTCTTTTTAGTTTTTTTTAAAAAAAAATATGTCTTGAAAATTTTGCCTTTTTCTAGCTGTGCCACAAAAGAATATATATATATATATATATATATA